>JAAGEH010000292.1:910540-978825 GCA_011751065.1 Lasiurus cinereus | reverse complement strand
TAGAGGACCTCTCCCATTCCCCTCCTGCCTGCCCTTATGCGGTGGTCGGCATGCATTGCACACGGCATATGCTAGAAGCCCCAAAATCCGCCGTCAGTACTGTGGTTGTGTCTATCCCACGTTCTTAAAGAGAGGTAAGTAATATGACAGACATCTAACATCTTCTATATGTTCCCATGCAGGTTCCATTCCTGTCGTCCTTCATCCTTCGTGGACACCCTATCTTATGTATGTATGTATTTTGCCTTGATTCCTTTGACCATCCTTGCCTTCGAATTTTCTCTGGAGTTCTGAGACCACACACTGTTCACGGTTATCTTCCTGTCTCTCTGTAATGCCTCTGTGACAAACCACCACCACCCATAACATATGACAAGAGATGTACCCTGTCCCACAGCGGAGATTCAATAAATGTTAACACTTGTTACAGGAGCTATAATAGAGACCCATACAAGATGCTCCCGGAAAGTTTGGGAGAACTGGGAGTGGCATGGTAAGGGGGGGGAGGGGTCACAGGAATCCAACAGGGCTGCAGAGGAGCTGGAATCTCCCACCGCTGGCTCCCCACCCCGAATGGATTTGCGCCTGTAAAACCAGTTGAAGCATAGCTGCTCTGAAATATTGTGAACAGGGGACCCGGAGGAAAGACAGGAGACGAAGAGAGGGTGAGGCAGCTCCCACAGGTGTGCAATTTGGAAGTCTTGGGCTTTGGGGGGTGCACCAGGGAAAAAAATGACCTGCTGGGTTACTATCTCAGGCGACACCCTGGGGGTGGGGTGCAGACCTCCCAAAGTCACACACCTCTAACTAGAAATATTCAAAGACCTGAATATCTGAGTCTGCTGGGATCTGCTGGTCACTGACCTCAGGTCTCCCAGGTTCCAGAGCCTGTTCCACAGTCTCATGAGCAGACCACCTACAGGCTCCTATCACCAAAAAGGGGGACATGATGGACAACTGTCTCTAATACATCGCAGGTAAGGCCAAAGGGTACTTGACGAAGATAGATCTTTGAACATGGATGGAGGGAGAGATGGAGGTAAGGATGGAGGTGCACACAGAAGGGGTGCCATAGGAGGGAAATACCCGCAACCAACCCCAGTGGGAGGAGAGGGTGCCAGGTTTTGGGGCTTGGTGCCTATTGGACATGCCTGGGGTTGTGCCCCTACCTCACATCCCCCCTCATCCCTCTCCCAGACCACAGCGGGTATTTCCCTCCTGTGTCACAAGGGACATCTGCCCGGCCGCGGATCACCTTATTTTTGTGACTGGGAGGGGATTTTCATTAGCTTCCAAATGAAGGTGAAGAGGGAAATCAAATAAACACTCCTCCGCCTTTAACAAGCACCTTCTGAAGAAAGGGAACGTGTACCAATGGGAAGTGGGTCCCTGTCATTGTCGCGTGCTGCGATGCACTGCCCTCTAGTGGATGAGTGAGACATGACCCACGTAGTGTAGGGCTTGTGGTTTCTGTCAGCAATAGAAGCTAGCGGCACAAGGTCACTGTTATGTGACCCCCGAGTCCTCAGGACCTTCCTGTGCAAGATAGAAAGGAAATCCCAGGCCCCGTGACCTCCAAGACGCGGTGCCCTAAGGAATAGGTTTATTTTTTCATCAGTTTATTTTTCTGGTGAAATAATTTTCAGGAGCTCACATAAATGTGTGTGAGCAGCGCATCACAGTGGCTGGTACCCCGAGACGCAGCTCACTGCATCTCACCAGCCCCGGTTGGGCAGTGGGAGGGCAAGCTGCCGCGGGTGGTGGCCCAGCGAGCAGAGTGAAGCCAGGTCCCCGGGGAAGAGAGGGCTCAGAACGTGGCGTGGGGGCTCTGAGGGGGTGAGCTTCAGAGCCAGATGTCAGAGCTGCAGTCACCCCCAGGGTAGCGGAGCTCATGAGCCAGTGCTGGGCCAAGGGGCTCCTTCCCGAAGTCCACCAGGAAGTTGGGGTTCAACTTCAGCCCTCCCTTTACGGTGTCTACGTCAACCTGCAGCATCACGGAGCCTTCCCTGGTGGCGATGAGGGGAGCGGGGAGAAGAAGAGAGAGGTCGGAGGGGTTCCTCCCCTTCTCCCCAAGGCGTTGTGGGTGCCCAAGTAGGGTCCTGAGGAGGGAGCAGGGGGCAGGTGCGTGCCCCAGGAATCTTCAGAAAGCCAAAGACCTCTGGCGGATGCAGGTGGGGGGAGGGGGAAGGCCCGAGGAGGCAAACCCAGGTTGCCTGCTTCTCACCTGATGAGGTCGGGGTAGAACTGCTTGTCCCAGGCACTGTACAGCGACGTGGTGACGTAGAGGCGCTTCCCATCCAGGCTAAGCTGGATCATCTGAGGGCCTCCAGCCACCCGTTTCCCCTTGGGAAAGCCAAGGCTCAGTCCCCAGGGCCCTGGAGGGGATCACAGGCAAACTCCCAACCTCCCAAGAGCTTGCTAAGGTGGTCCCCCTCCCCTCCCCCTCCCCTCTCCAGCCTGGACCTGAGTGTGCCTGAGAGCGCCTCACCTTGACCACCAGGGGCTCTGGCTGGCACTTCAGCTCCTGGTCCTCCAGCACCTGCACTGGGCCTCCCCTCACAATGCTGCCTCCCAGGAAGAGCTGGGCGGGCAGGGGCAGAGAAGGCGGGATGACGACGATGACGACAGCGCGGGAAGAGCCACCTGCCTCTGCCAGGATCTCGCCCGCCCTCCCTTGCCCAGCTCAGCCAGGGCTCCCCGCAGCCCGGGCCTGCGCCATCCCTCAGCCCCCACTTTTGCCTTTCCTGCACCTCCCTGAACACCCCCAGCCCCTGCACACCCTTTTCCTTGTGTAGCTTCTCTTCTTCTCGCCCCCCCTCCCCCACCGCACCGCCACCCCTGCCATCCCCGGCCGCTCGGGCTCCCACCTGTCCCGTGAGGCGGGGCCTCTGGGGGTCAGAGATGTCGTACTGACGCAGGTCCCCGTGCAGCCAGTTGCTGAAGTAGAGGAAGCGGTCATCCAGGGACAGCAGGATGTCAGTGATCAGGCCTAGGGTCGGGGGTGCGGTTCAGAGGCTTTCAGGGACTCCTGGGGCGATATCAGCCTCCTGGATGCCCGCCCCCTCCTGGGCACCCACCTGGCATTTCGGGCAGGAGCCAGCCCTTCACCTTCTTGGGGGGCACCTGGATCACCTTCTCTGCCGACCACGTGCCTCCCTGAACGGGGATGAGGAGGCGGAGAGGGGAGCCTGTCAGAGGTGGGGCTGGGGGCAGATCTGGGTCTCCCTCGGGCTTATGTCTGCAGGGAGGCCGTGGACACACAGGGCCTCCGTGCCACGGGGCAGTGGTTCTCAACCTTCCTAAGGCCGCGACCCTTGCATACAGGTCCTCATGTGGTGGTGACCCCCAACCATGACATTTTGCTACTGTTATGCATCGTGATGTAAATATCTGCATTTTTCCGATGGTCTTAGGTGACCCCTGTGAAAGGGTTGTTCGACCCCCTAAGGGGTCGCGACCCACAGGTTGAGAACCATCGCACTGGGGTCTAGTTCCAGGGCAGGCTCCTTACGACAGGAATCATGTCTGTTTCCCCCCGTGTGCCCAGCACCTGGCACAGGGCGGACCTGCCAGCTTACACCATCCATTGTTGGAGGAATGAATGGATGGCTACGGCCAGTGAGGGTGAAGGTGGACAGACGTAGGCGAGGGAGGACTGAGAGTGAAGAGGCAGGCAGGTGGCCCGGTGGTGGGCTCTGGAGAAGTCTGAGGGGGGCATGGAGCCAGGCAGAGAGGCCTGGTTACTCCCAGGGAGAGGGGAGCCTCAGGACCCCAGAAGCTCGGACGGAGGCGACCACAGGATGGCCGGACGGGGCCGGAGGGCCCGCGTCACCTCGTTCTTGAAGAAACGCTGGATGTTGGAGCTGAGGGCGCAGCCCACGAAGCCCTGGGCAGCGGCCGGGTTGTGCAGAAAGCGGATCTCCAGGGGGATGAGCCCGTCCTGCAGAGGCAGAGTCTGCACGACCTCATGGCGCTGCCAATCCCACACGTACAAGTGGCTTCCGTACCGTCCTGCGTGGGAACGGGGCCGGAGGGTGGGCTCGGAGGTGGGGCGGGGGGGCCTGGGCATCATCAGCTGGGGCCCCACCCCGGGCAGACAACTGGGTACGGGCGGTGGGGATCAGGGCCCTGGCGCCATCAGAGCACTCAGCACCTCTGATCCCTTCACCCCAGAGGCGGGGCGTCCGGGTGAGGGAAGGGAGGGGCAGGAGGGTGGGGTTTGGCCGCAGAAAGAGGGGGGATTCTCACCGGCCTCCACATCGGCGGGGTTGAAGCCCTCTCGGAGCACGTTGGGAGCTGCCCATTCGGTGCTGATCATGACGTTGTGCCGAGGCTGGTACCAGAAGTCGTAACCCAGAGGGGCCGCACCCCCAGGCTTCTCCCACGTCCCCTTCACCTCAAAGGTCTCTCCATCCAGCAGCACGAACCCCCCTGAGCAGGGAAGCATGTCAGTGGCAGAGGGGCCAGTCCAGACAGAGGAACCCTGCCCAGCCTCGCCACAGGCATGTCCAATAGGCACCAAGCCCACTCCTTGCCTTCTCCTCCCGCTGGGGTTGGCAGCTTCTTAAAGTCAGGTGTCCAGGGGGGTCTCACCGAGAGTGTCAGGTGGGAGGAGGGGGCTTACTCGGTGCCCCTACCTCACCTCCCCCCGCAACCCTCTCCCAGACCACGGGGGGTGTTTCCCTCCCATGGAGCCCAGAGGCCTTCTGGGACTGTACCCTGTGCTTCTCTCATCTCGCCTCCCACTCTCGGGGTGCGATTCCTGCTGGAGGCTGAGCTTCGGTCTGCTCACTTTATTTATTTATTATAATAGAGCAGACAGATTATATTTATTGGTTCACGTCGACGTGAACACCCAGTGTTTTTTCCTTGCTGTGCCTGTTATGACAGGTTGACCCTTCTTCTCTAACACAATTCGACGTCTACTCCTGATGGCATTGAATGTAGGAATGCGGCCCTGACCAGAGTGGCTGTTTGCTGGGCGTCGTTCCAAAAAATTTCGGGTTTGATTCCTGATCAGGGCACATGCCTGGGTTGCTTGCAGGCAAGAGACCGTTCATTGATGCTTTTCCCTCTCTCTCCCTCTTCCTTAAAAACCAATAAACGGCCAAGACTGGTTTGGCTCAGTGGATAGAATGTCAGCCTGCGGACTGAAGGGTCCCAGGTTTGATTCCGGTCAAGGGCCTCTACCTTGGTTGTGGGCACATCCCCAGTAGGGGGCATGCAGGAGGCGGCTGATCGATGTCTCTCTCTCACTGATTTTTCTAGCTCTCTGTTCTTCTCTGTAAAAAATCAATAAAATATACATATATATTTTTTTAAATTAGTAAATGATTCTTTAAAAAAAAAAAGTCTAGGAATGTCATGGTCCTACCGTCTCCCGGAAAAAGCAGTCAAGTAGATCCAGTGCTGTGACATTAACTCGATGACCTTAACGGACGTTTCACTCCAATCTGCGCCCCTCCCTCCTTCCTAAAAATCACAGTAGCCCCCATCTCCTGGGCTGTGTCTGCCACATATTTCATAAGTGTCAGCTCCGATCACTGTAACGGACAGAGCAACTGTAGAGATTAAGGATCCCAAGCCAGTGAGATTCGCTCATAATTCATGAAGGTTGATGTAAATGAACGTGTTCTCTGGGGCCCTATCTGGGCGCATACACTCCCCATCCTCGGCCGGCTGTTCTAACTGTGACGTGGAAGTGAATTCATTGGTCAAGGCCAGCAAAGTACTAATGGGGTACTTTGCTGCCCAATGACTATTCATTCATAGGAATAATGGAAAGTGCTGAAGTTACTTGACTATAGTTTAAATGTTGGGGTGCGACCAAGCCCGCCTGGTTCTCCCTGGAAGGTTACCCCATCCTTCCCGGCTTGGGGCCTGCTCCTCACCCCCCTCCCCCCGAGATGTGCTGCAGGGCCAGCAGGTACCTTTGCCATTGCCCTTGGGGTCTCCCAGGGCGCTGATCATCACCTCCCCGCTGGCCAGGCAGTGGCTGGTGTGCAGGTAGCCCAGGCCACACTTGGCGTGGATGACCTCGGGCTCAATGACCTGGAGAGGGGGAAGCAATGGCAGCAGAACCTTTCAGGCCTGGGAGTCCCCACGCCTCACTCCTTCACGGTCCCTCCCCCATTCCTTCCCGCTGACCCTCCTCTTTTCCTCCAAAACGACACAGTTTCCCGGTGGGGATATGGCAGGGATTCGGTCCGGTTTTAGCAGCCAGAGAGCATCAGAGAGATTGCCAACTCCCGAGGCAGAAAGCACTGGCTTCGCTCCCTCTGTCTCAGGGCACTCACAGCCCCGTGGGGCCGTGCGCTGCTCGTGGGAGGGGTCAGCGCCAGAGACAAGAGACAGTTCATTGATGCTTTTCCTTCTCTCTCCCCCTCTTCCTTAAAAATCAATGAATGATTCTTTTTTAAAAACAAAAGTCTAGAAATGTCACGGTCCTACCGTCTCCCGGAAAAAGCAGTTAAGTAGAGCGCCCGCCCGCTGAGGAGGAAACGCCACCAAGTATTGAAGGGGAGAGGGGAGGCTCTGCCTAAGGCAGCGGATCTCAACCTGTGGGTCGTGACCCCTTTGGGGGTCGAACGACCCTTTCACAGGGGTCGCCTAAGACCATTGGAAAATGCAGATAATTTACATCACGATGCATCACAGTAGCAAAATTTCATGGTTGGGGGTCACCGCCACATGAGGAGCTGTATGCAGGGGTCGCGGCCTTAGGAAGGTTGAGAACCACTGGCCTAAGGGAAGCCGTGGGCTCCTCGCTGGCTGGGAAAACGCTCTCCCGCCTCAGAGCCCAAACCAGAAGCCCTCTCTGCCCTCCAGTCCCTGCCCCGCGGTGCTGATGGGGGCTGCCCAGGGTGGTGGGCACATTAGGGTCCCTGAGCGAGCGAGTGGCAGGGGCAGAGAACATGCCTTGTGCAGCCTCGGGGCGCGGGGCGCGGTGCCCACATCCACCACGTAGATGCGGGAGGAGATGAGAGAGGGCAGCACCAGCTTGCTGCGGGACTTGCTGCTGTCCCCGTGGCAGCTGCTGCACGTGTTCCATCCCGAGTGGTGCAGCTCGTCCTTCAGGTGGGGCACGGGCAGCCGGTGGATGACCTGGGGTGGGACAGGGGCAGAGGGAGGTGCTCAGCCAGACCACGCCTCCAGGGTTCCTGGTGCAGTGAACAGCTGCCCCTTGCTGTCGTACTCAGGAGGATGAAGGAGCGTGGGGCTGGGGAAGGGCATCAGGAGGGCCAGGGCTGCCCAAGCCCCACCTACCTGGCAATACTGGGGAGACTTGGGGTCCACGTCCACGGTGGCTAGATAATCCGGGGCCTCGATGCCGGTGTTGCGGTAAATACAGGGCAGGTAGACGATCTCCTCCCTGGGCCCTGGGGACAGAGAGCAGGCCGTGGGGAGGGCGGGTGGAGAGCAATGGCAGGGACAGCGCTGGCTGTGCCTGAGGGTGGTGGCCAGGGTTTGAGGTCCCCTCCTTCCCCCGCTAGCAGCTGTGGCCTCAGGAGAGGGCTCTGGCTTGCAGAGTTCCGTCCCAAGGGGCTGAGTCTCCAACATCGCGCCCTTACCTTTCATGGCGTCCAGAGGAGTAGGGTACCCGGGTCCACACTTCCCGCACTTGGTGGCTGCGGAAACAGTGGGCATGGGGGTGGGCCACACTCCGGAGGGGGAAGGTTCCTGCCTGCCAGCTGCAACCCATGCCCTGCCGCGGCCAAGGCAGCCTTGCTGTGTCGGGAACCGCTATAGGGTTAAGCCTCGGACTGACCCCTGTGCAAAGCCACCCACAAGTCCCAGCTGAGAGGGCACAGCCCGCTTAGCATAAGAAGCTTGACCTTATGCTCCCTAGATCCTATCTGGGTGGCTAATGGGCTGTGGGAGGTGCAAAGCAAGTGCTGCCAAAACCAGCAAGACTCACAAGCACGCTGTAACTATGGTGACCACTCATTGTTTACCTCTGGCTATGAAATACGTAGCTTGCCCTCTGGGTCTTTTCTCTGTGGCCTTCGCCAGGCCCAGGAGATCCACCTACACCCAGCTTATTCCTTCTGGTCTTTTCTACCCCCTTCTCGCCCTCCCTCAGGCAGGCAGTACCCGGGTCTGTGCGGGCACACTGCTGTCCCAGGTCCTGACCTCCTCCAGTCATCCTCTCAGCACCTCTCAGCACCATCCGGTGCTGGGTGTGACCAGAGGGCTGTAGACCTGTGACCTGAAGGTGGACAGGACCCTCCACAGGACTCAGGGGAGGGCAGGAGAAGGGACCAGTGCAGGGAAGGCTGGATGGCGCAGTGGTTATGCTACTGACTTGGGTCCCCTTTTCCTTTGGTCGTGCAGTCAACACGGGAGCTGAGGCATGTGACTTAGCTTCCCCGTATCTGCTTCTGCCAGAAGTGACCGAGAGGGCTGGGCCCGGCTCCGGGATACGCCCCTGGAGGTCGGACCCAGGCGTGGCCAGAGCCCTCTGGGTTATATAACTGCTCCAGCAGGTTCTGGTGAGGCTTTTAGGAGGCTGAAGCTGAAGGCTTCTGGGCTCCTGGATGTCCTTAGACCCCAGCTGAACCCCGGGGGTGGGAGGGCGCCTTTCTTCATATGCACAAGAGAGGGTTTGGCCCACTCTGAAAGCCCACCCAACAGGGCTGTCAGGAGGAGGAGCCACATTGATCTATAGGGAGAAAGTCAATGGCTGAGGAGGAGGGTGCAGGACCCGGCATCAGGGTTCGGGCCTGACCAGGAGGACGGGCTGAGGGATCACACAGAGGCAGCTGCGGGCTGGAGGAAATCCCTCACGCGGCGCTCTCAGGCCTGGGCACTGCTACCCTGTCCCGGGGCCAGTGTGTCTGGTGTCCTGACAGCTGGGGCCGCACGCGGAGAGCCAGAAGCAGCCAGGGCGCAACCCGCCCTGGGCCCGGGCCCAGGCCCTCCGCCAGGGAGCAGTCCACTCCTCGCAGCTGCCAAGGGCTTAGGAGGCCGAGAGGCAGCTGCGGCGTTGGAGAGCCCAGGTGCGGTATCTCCTCTCCCCGCTTCCTCCCCTTCCCTCGCTAAAAGTGCCTGATAACCTCCGACCTTCTTCTCCTGGCGGGCGGGTGCTCTGCAGATCAAATAAAACGATGTGCGGGCCAAAAACCGGTGTGGCTCAGTGGAGAGAGCGTCAGCCTGCGGACTGAAGGGTCCCAGGTTCGATTCCGGTCAAGGGCGCACATACCTTGGTTGCGGGCACCTCCCCAGTAGGAGGTGTGCAGGAGGCGGCTGATCTATGTTTCTCTCTCATTGATGTTTCTAACTTTCTACCCCTCCCCCTTCCTCTCTGTAAAAAATCAATAAAATATATATATTTTTAAAAAGAAACGAGCCGAAACCGGTTTGGCTCAGTGGATAGAGCGTCGGCCTGTGGACTGAAAGGTCCCAGGTTCGATTCCGGTCAAGGGCATGTATCCTGGTTGTGGGCACATCCCCAGTGGGGGGCGTGCAGGAGGGGGCTGATCGATGTCTCTCTCTCATCGATGTTTCTAACTATCCCTCTTCCTTCCTCTCTGTGAAAGATCAATAAAATATATATAAAAATAAAAAAAAACGAAAGAAAGGAAGAAAAAAAACAACCTGTGTGCGGGAGGCCTTTGTAGCGGAGAGACACTCCTGGCTGAAGCACGGGTAGGCACCAGGAAGGGGTCGGGATCCCAGGCAGAGTCCCACTCCGTGCCCTGAGCGGGGCGGGTGGGAGGGAGGAAGTGGGAGGTGGGGGCAGGGTGAGAGAGGTCCAGCCCCAAGCAATTAATGAGGGGGGGTTGTTCTGTTACACAACGAGGCAGTCAGAGGTGGCAGGGAAGACGAGGGGAGAGAGGGGAAGGAGCGTCTGGAGGCAGAGCGGGAAGGAGGTTCAATCCTCCAGATGTGGATGAAGACAGAGATCCAGCCCTGCGAGCCCAGCGGAGGTGGAGAGCGAAGGGACGAAGGGGGTGATGCCGCCTGCCTGGTCTCCCCCCAACCCCCACTACCCCTCTCTAAGCATCTCAGGCCAGAGCTCTGAACTTCTTCGCGCTTGGGCTGAGGCCAAGGAAGTTCATTAGGTTTTCCCGGTGCCAGGCTGCTGGCTGGGCATCCCGCCAGCCCAGGCCAGAGCCAGAGTTAAGGGCGCGAGGACCGGGACACTTCTAGCCAGACCCCAACGCCTCCTCCTCCTCCGCCTGACATCCACTGCCCTGGAGTGGGGAAGGGGAGGGCTTTAGAGGCGGAGAGGAGGATGCTGAGGCGGCAGCAGGCCCCTGGGAGACGCTGTGTCCAGTGTCCTGACAGCTGGGGCCGCCCGTGGGGAGCCCCCTCCCCCAAGAGCAGTGGTTCTCAACCTGTGGGTCGCAAACAGCTAGCAGGGTCCTAAGACCATCAGAAAGCACAGAGATTTACATTAAGATTCGTAACAGTAGCAAATGACAGGAAGTAGCGACAGAAATAATTTTATGGTTGGGGGTCACCACCACATAAAGAACTGTATGAAAGGGTTGCGGCCTTAGGAAGGTTGAGAACCGCTGCCCAAGAGGGGCTGGTGATTTGGGGGAGCGAGAGAGCCAGCCTGTGTGCACTGAAGACCTGGGTTCCCCGCTCCCCCCCCGAGGAAAGAAGCTGGCCCAGGGCTGCCATCGGTCGGGATTGTGCCTCTGCGGGTGACGGCCAGGGACACGGCGGTTCTACTCCCCACCGCCCGGTCCTGATCGTCTCAGCTGCAGGAAGGCGCCCTGTCCCCCGGCGGCCACCTTTCCAGGCAGTCCCTCCAGGTGTGGGGAGGAGGAGGGGACGGAGGAGGATCCGGGTCCAGCCCGCTGCTCGGTCACCGGCCGCCTCCCCGTTCACCCCGCCGCTTCCTACAGGTGGTCCGGGGGGTGGTTCGGGGCCGCCTCCTTACCCATGCTGCTGCCGGCCGGCCGGCTGGGGCGCTGGGCTCCTCGGGGTCCGCCTGGAGAGGGCGGAGGAGGGAAGCCGCAGTGGGAGGCAGGAAGTGCCTGGCAGTCTGAGCGGGACCCGGGGCGAAGGGAAGGAATTTATTTGACCCTCGGGTTTGGGCGGAGCGGAGGGAGGGCTGGGCGGCCGCCAGGGGGAATGACTAAGAGCAGCTGGCCAGGAGCACGGCCGGCCTGGGCAGTGGAGTCTGAGTTACAGGGAGCGTGTGTGTGTGTGTGTGTGTGTGTGTGTGTGTGTGTGTGCGTGTGCCTGTGCACATGCAGTCAGCATGTATACCTCCTTCATGGGTGCCTGGGCAGGTGTGAGTTTGAGTCTGAGCCTGTGCGTGCTCCTGTCACCTCCGTGGTGCCCATGTGGGTGTGACTGTGTGTGTGGCTGCGTGAGTGTGTGCCTGTGTCTACGTCTGAATAGGCGCCCCTGAGCACACATCTGTGCTTCTGTATGTGTGTGCCTGTGTATGTGGCTGCGTGTGTGCCTGTGTCTACGTCTGAATAGGCGCCCCTGAGCACACATCTGTGCTTCTGTATGTGTGTGCCTGTGTATGTGGCTGCGTGTGTGCCTGTGTCTATGTCTGAAGAGGTGCCCGTGAGCACACATCTGTGCTTCTGTATGTACAGTATGTGTGTCCCTGTGTTTCTGGACGTGGGCACGTTCTGTGTGCTTAGGGGACACGTGCCTGCCAGGAGATTCAGCCTGGGTGGGCATACGTGCCCTGTGGGTGGTGTGATAGCATGGGCGTGCGTGTGTCCTGGGCCTCTGGACCTGTCCTCGGACTTGTCTGCTGGGTTTTGGGGCCCCAGAGCTGTGGGCCTGCTTGCGTCTCCGTGCACCGCCAAGTCAGCTCTCCCCGGAGATGGTCCTCTTACGCCAGACGCCTGTGCTCCACCAGGCCCAACCCTGCCCTCCACGGCC
Organism: Lasiurus cinereus; assembly: GCA_011751065.1. Classification (NCBI taxonomy): domain Eukaryota; kingdom Metazoa; phylum Chordata; class Mammalia; order Chiroptera; family Vespertilionidae; genus Lasiurus; species Lasiurus cinereus. Next base: position 966,963 of record JAAGEH010000292.1, on the reverse strand, counting down.
AGCAGCCCTGTCTTCCTGCTGGCAACCAGGACGGTAGCGTGTTCCGATCCCACTCTCTCCTGCCCATTCATTGCCTTTGGAATGAGGGACACGCCTCCATGCTCATTTTACCTCCTTAAACCCCAGGAGGCGGAAATGGAGGGCCTCCCCCTCACGTCCCAGCAGGGGCCTCAGCAGCTCCCCGGGGTCGGGTCGGGGCCCAGGGGCAGCCCCCGTGTTGCCAGGGTCCCTGGCTGACCTGGGATCAGTCACAAGACTCAGGGTCTGCCTCTCTCCCGGAGGGAGCCCCCAGCCAAGCATTCAGTGGTGGCCAGGGCGCTGAGCCTGCGACGCGTGTCCCAGGGTCAGGCCACGGTCCCAGGCCGGCGACCGACCGCTGCTTGCTGAAGAACGGAGGCCAGACCGAGTCCTGGCCTGTTTCCTTTCTCTGGGCCGGCTCCTCTCGAGTTGCCAGCGTTTGAGAGTCTGGACAAGGGAACTCCCCCAAACTGGTCTCCATCCTGAAGCCACGCTCCCGCTTTCCTCCCAGGGGGTGCCCGACAGGCTGACCCTGCCCTGCTCTTCGAGGAGCCGCGTCCACAGTCGCTCTCCTCTCCCTGATGAGAGCGCCGGGTGCATGTGTCCTGGGCAGCGAGAGGCACACGTTGGGGCCCGAGGTCGCCAGTGGAGAGAGCCACGGCTTCTAAACCAGAGTGGAGGAAGGGGGAGCAAACTGGTCCCCAAGTGAAGGATGCTGTTCCCCTGGCTCCCAGGGGTGAGGAAGGGTCATGATCCACAAAGGAAGGTCCTCTGTGGCTGCCCAGGGCAGGGGTCCCCTCCCATCCGCAACATCGCTCACGACCCGTGATGACCCTTTCCCGCATCTGCGTCCTCATCACTGCACCCCTTTCCCGCGTCTGCGTCCTCATCACTGCACCCCTTTCCCGCATCTGCGTCCTCACCGCTGCACCCCTTTCCCGTGCCTGCTGTCCTCACCACTGCACCGTCAGGCAGCCCGGGCGCAGCGGCCCTTCAGAGGTAGCCCCTGAGGCCGGCTTCTTCCGTGTTGCCCGTCCCTGGCTGCCTCCCCCATCTGCCTTCCCCCTGCCCCCCGGTTCTCCTTCCCCGGAGGCCCCATCTCCCACATCCTCTCTGCTCTCCTGCGATTCGGCTTGAAGGAGCCCAGCCCCTAAGACGCCCCACCGCCGGCCTCGTATCAAAAGCTCCGGACCGTTTAACTCCCCCAAAGCGGTCTTTGGCTTGTCCCAGAGCCCGTGGCTCACTGCAAGTTCTGTCATGCTCAGCTCTGACCTCTGACCTGGCTGGTCCCCGTGGCTCCTCCATGGCTCCTCCAAGGCACCCTCACCTCGGGCTGCTGCCCAGAGGCATGACCCCCCACACAAAGGCGTACAGAATGCTGTTCCCCAAGCCTGCAGCACTGTGCTGTGCTCTGTGCCGGTGGGGGGACAGGAGCGAGGGGGAACCCAGACCACAGGGAATGGTCAGGGCTTGGCATTTGATTCTGGAAGCCTCAGGACAGAGAGGCTCTTTCTCTGAAATGGGGAGGACAGATGTTCCTGACGGAGCAGTTGGGTTTTGAGGAGGAAGTGGAGGCGCCTGTGAGGGAGGGAGGACTGAAGGACAGGCATCCAAGTGCTAACCGCGGTCGTCGGGAGAGGCGCTGGGAGAAGGGATCGAAATCCACGTTTACTTGATTTACTTCTGTGTTTTTTTAAACTAATGAGCATATATTACCTTAGTAACTAAAACCCCAATTAAAGAACTAGAGAGATAGGGATGATGTATATACAGATCAGTGGTTCTCAACCTTCCTAAGGCCGCGCCCCTTGCATACAGTTCCTCATGTGGTGGTGACCCCAACCATGAAAGTTTGCTACTGTTATGCATCGTGATGTAAATATCCGCATTTTCTGATGGTCTTAGGCGACCCCTGTGAGGGTCGTTCGACCCCCAAAGGGGTCGCGACCCACAGGTTGAGAACCGCTGATATAGATATATATCTATATATATATGTAAGAGAGAGAGAGAAATGAAGGATGGAAGATCATATGTGGTACAGGTGACAGCCACAGGGCGAGTCCATGGGGAGGACGGACCCTGGTCCCTTCCTCCCTGCAGCTGTCCCACCAACCTGCCTGCCAAGTCCTTTGAAAGACGGGGGTACGCATGCTCCCCATCATCCCTTCGCTCTTGCACTCCACAAACATTTCTGTGTTGGCAAAGAAAGTGGTGAACAAGACCAAGTTTTTTGCAGTCACAGAGATAACATTCTAACAGCCAATGACCAAGTAAACATATAAATGAGTAACATCATCTCAGGTAAGGGCTGTGAAGGAAGCAGAAACACGTAGGGAGACTGAGAGGGCGGCGTTGGACAGGGTTCTCTGGGACACAGAGGTACCGAACGGGGTGCCGGGAGCCGCGTGTGGGAGCTGGAGAACCCAGCACACGGAGGCCTATAAAATGCCTGTAGCGGAGCAGCGGGCAGCCTGGGAGGCCTGAGGCAGGACTGGCCGGACAGGTTGGGGTTTTGGGGAGCTAAGCAGAGTTTCTGAGGCCGAACCTGCTAATTTTAACAACTGTCATTTTAATATTTAACAGACCCACCACAGGACCTCAGAGGAAGGGAGTGGTGTTTACCAACCTGTTACTGGGTGTGACTGGGTTGGGCCTGAGTTCTGCACCCCAGCAGTTAGTTCAGGTGCCGCCCACAGCAAACCTGGAGAGGTATTTAAATAGCCTTTTCAGCCCTGGCCGGTTTGGCTCAGTGGATAGAGCATCAGCTTGGGTTCAACTCTGGTCCAGGGCACATGCCCGGGTTGTAGGCTCGATCCCCAGTGTGGGGCGTGCAGGAGGCAGCCGATCCATGATTCTCTCTCCCTCTCCCTTCCTGTCTGAAATCAATAAACAAAATAAATAAAGAGCCTTTTCATCTCACATCAAGGAAGCAGAGTTTTACTCATTCACCCAGCTGTTCACACTCATCTCACAGCACCTCCCTGAGGTCAAGCTCAAGGTCAATAAGATAAAAAGCCAGTGCCCTTCTGCCAGGGCTTCCCACCAAAGGCATGATGTGAGAGGCACTTGGAGGGCTTCCTCTCCACCTCATTCCACTCGGAAATGTTCTGTTTGCCCCTGGCTGTTTGCCCCTGGCTGGGTAGCTCAGTTGGTTGGAGCATCGTCCCATACACCAAAGGATAGCAGGTTTGATTCCAAGTCAATATCCGTTCAGTGTTAAAATGTCCCCTCAATATCCGTTCAGTGTTCAGATTTCCCCTACTGTCACAGACATCTTTGTATTACGGTTTACTTCTTCGCATCAAGATCTAAAGAGGGTCCATACCTTTCTATGATCTCTCCTGATAAATCTCTTAAATCCTGCTGGTCTCCCAGAGGTGAGAAAGGGAGGTGATTGCAGACGGATCTGTTTAAGTCAAGAAGGGTCTGACTGGAACAGAAATTAGGTTCCGCGTCTTGCTACACCTCTAATCCACAGGGGAAAAGGCGACGTGGGTTTGCAAACCACTCCTGTGGCCTAGAAGAGGTGCCGGCGACCTCGGTTACAGGGACTCAGGCGAAAGCTTGCCGCCCTCCCCCACCCCCCTGCCCCCCGTCCTCCCCTGACCCCCCTCAGACTTCCTCAGGGGCCACGCCTGGCTCCAGAAGAGCTGAGACCAGAGCCATAAAGTGGCTTTCCTGCAATCATCTCACCTTTACATTTCACCGATTGGCTCGCGCATTCTCAGTTAAAGAGCCCTGGAAAGGAAGAGTCTTGGTTAATGGCCCCAATTAAGCCACGAAAACCCTTAGGGGAGCCTCCGTTTGGGCCATGTTACAAGACCGTAAAGAAAATATGCAAAGGAAATTAAAAGCCCTTTCTGTTTGAGGCTGGAACTTCACTTGGCCCCTGGAGTCAGATCCCTGAGCCAAGCTTCTCTACTGAAGCTCCAGACAAGCAGAAACATATCCCCCCAATTTTCTGGGGAGCCCAGGACCCTGGTTTTGTCAGCTCAGCACAAAGAGGCCGCCCGGGAAGGAAGCAGGGGATACTTCTCCAAGAGTCCCAAAAAGACTGGGACCCCCAAGTCCTGACAGACCCGACTTCAGGTCCACATGGAATCGGAGGGCGGCCTGCGTGGGGCCTGTCCTGGATTCCGGCTTCCATCCACCATCTCTCTCCTTCTCTCCTGCCGTTCCCACCCGGGACCTGCCCCAGGTCACAGCCAGGAGGAGAAATGTGGAAAGTGCCACCCTGGGAAAGGAATATTGTGTGCCATATTTTCCGGAGTATAAGACGACTGGGCGTATAAGACGACCCCCAACTTTTCCAGTTAAAATACAGAGTTAGGGCCGAAACCGGTTTGGCTCAGTGGATGGAGCGTTGGCCTGCGGACTGAAGGGTCCCAGGTTCCATTCCGGTCAAGGGCATGAGCGTCACCTGGTACCATAACAACAAATGCAATCTGTCAGTACCGATCCCAAGCTAAACTGTGTGCACCACTGTATCTAAGAATTCCACTTCTAGGATGCAGTACCTTGGTTGAGTGTACATCCCCAGTGAGGGCTGTGCAGGAGGCAGCTGGTCAATATTTCTCTTTCATCGATGTCTCTAACTCTCTATCTTTCTCCCTTCTCCTCTGTAAAAAATCAACAAAATATATTTTAAAAAAGTAAAATAAAATACAGAGTTTGGGATGTACTCGCCCTATAAGATGACAACCCCCAACTTTTGAGAAGATTTTCCTGGGTTAAAAAGTTGTCTTATACGTTGGAAAATATGGTATTTCCTCTCTCAGCTTGCCAAAAGTCTGCTTGGAACCCGGAGTTTAAAGAGGCTTAAACAGAAAAATGTTGAGTGCTCCTAATACACAAAGCTCTCCAATCAATCAATTGGAAAAAGACAAATAACACAAACAGAAAAATATTCCAAGGATATAAAAATGAAAGATCAATGGCTAACAAACATAAAAAAAGATCCCAACCTCATTAGTAATGAGAGACATGCTTGTGAAAATATATAATCTTAAGAAATAAACATAAAAAGGTTTGTAATATAGATAGGTTGGAGAGAGTGTGAGAAAGGGCAGCCTTGTACTTTAATGGCAAGGCTATTAAATTGTGGAACATTTTTATAAGGCAAGTTAGCAATACCAAGCATCATATTAAAAAAATATTTTATTGACTCTTTACAGAGAGGAAGGGAGAGGGATAGCGTTAGAAACATGGATGAGAGAGAGATATCGCTCAGCCGCCTCCTGCACGCCCCCCACTGGGGATGTGCCCGCAACCAAGGTACATGCCCTTGACCGGAACTGAACCTGGGACTTTTCAGTCCGCAGGCCGACGCTCTATCCACTGAGCCAAACCGGCCTGGGCTCATGCATCATTTTTAATAGAAATCCACTTTTAGTGACCTACTCTGTGGAAATAGACAAATACTCAAATAGGATGTCCATTGCAACTTGTTAACAATCGTGAAAAGTTGGAATAAACCAATAGAGAAATAGTTACATATGTCATGAAACATCCGTAATGTATAGCATTCTATATACTGGCATCGAAAGATATCCAAAAATATGCTGAGGGGGGGGAAAGCAGAAAACATTATGGTCCCATTTAATGAAAGCTATATATAAAATTGATCAGTTAAATCACATAGTCTTAATTAATTTGATTATTTTATATATATGACTTAATATATAATATATAATTGTTATGTATGTTAATGAATTTGATTATATTATACATGGGGTTATATGATCATGGGAGAGAATTTGTGGAGATCAAGATTTTTTTATTAGACCAAATGCAGCTACAGTGTTGACCTCTGAGGACTGGGATTATAGAGAGCAATTTTTATTTTTCACATCATGGATCAACTACGCATTTTTTAAATTTTACTGTAAACTTGAAATACATGCATAATTAAAAAGTGAATAGCGAATAAATACAATAACACTTGGCCTTTTAGATGAGTGACCGTGTAACAGGTTAAAATCCGGTATTGGTGAGAACACGAGGAAAAGGGCCCGCTCATTCAGGACGGGTGAGCGTCACCTGGTACCATAGCAACAAATGCAATCTGTTAGTACCAATCCCAAGGTAAACTGTGTGCACCACTGTATTTAGGAATTCCACTTCCAAGATGCAGTCCACAGACATACCTGGGCAAGTAGGCAAGGGACAGATAAATAATGGTAACACACAACTATCACTGAGGAAATGCTTCAGATGTCCTTAGTACTGTCTATGCACTTAAAAGACATGAACCGCACACCCTAACCTAAAAGCTTACTCTGTGCTAGGTGCTTTTCTAAGCTTTTGTTTTTTAAATATATTTTTATTGATTTTTTACAGAGAGGAAGGGAGAGGGGTAGAGAGAAACATATATTTGAGAGTGTGAGAAAGGGCAGCCTTGTACTTTAATGGCAAGGCTATTAAATTGTGGAACATTTTTATAAGGCAAGTTAGCAATACCAAGCATTTTAAAAAAATGTATTTTATTGATTCTTTACAGAGCGGAAGGGAGAGGGATAGCGTTAGAAACATGGATGAGAGAGATATCGCTCAGCCGTCTCCTGCACGCCCCCTACTGGGAATGTGCCCGAAACCAAGGTACATGCCCTTGACCGGAACTGAACCTGGGACCTTTCAGTCCGCAGGCCGACGCTCTACCCACTGAGCCAAACTGGTTTTAGCTAAGCTTTTTTTTAAAAAAAACAAAACAACAACAACAACAACAAAAAACTTTTCTTTAAAAAAAAAAATTTCTTTATTGATTTCAGAGAGGAAGGGAGAAGGAGAAAGAGATAGAAACGTCAATGATGAGAGAGAATCACTGATTGGCTGCCTCCTGTATGCCCCCTTCAAGTGGGGGAGGGGAGGCTGGGATCGAACCTGGGACCTTTCATTCCGTAGGCTGATGCTCTATCCACGGAGCAAAGCCGGCTAGAGCTTCTCTAAGCCTTTTACATGCTCTGCTTTATGCGATCCTTACAGAAACCCTATGAAGCGGCACTCTTAGCATGCCCGTTTTACAGAGAAGGAAGTTACAACATACCGACGGGAGTTAACTCGCTCTAATCATGCAGCTAGTCAGTAAGGACAGAGCTAGGGATTTGAATCCAGGCGGTCGGCTTCAGGCTGTGTCTGCGACCACTACACTGGAATGTACAAATTTCACACCAGCTCCTTGAGGTCGGCCTTTGTGTTGTATTGTTTGGGGCTGGCTAGCGCATGTAGCCCCTTTTTATGTTTATTGGGGGACAGAACCCCCTGCCACTCTAGGAATCAGATGCTCACTTTCCCGGTCCCCTTGCAGCTGGGAGCGAGCATCTGGCTTGCTTGGACAGCCAGGGGTGCCCAAGGAGCACTCTGACACGGAGAAGCAGGAACAGTGGGGAGTGGGCTTTGCTTGATGAGGGGGGGCAGGTGAGAATGGGGTTGGGTCCCAGCTGCAGATGCTCCCACTCAGGCTCCGCTGGTGCAGCCAGGCCTGCACCGGGAAGGGCAGAGGCCGTGTTCTGAGGGTGGGGGTCTCATAAAAACAGGCTCTTGGACTGCTCCCAGCAGCAGTTCAAGTACACCCACCCCTGGTGCCTTTTCACTCAGGGACCCAGCCCTGCTTGACAAACTGGGGGGATCCAGGAGGCTGTGACAAGCAAACCCGGAAGCCCAAAAGGGATGTTGAGGCCCAGGCCACCTGAGCAGGTAACAGTTCTCCCCTCCATAGTCTTTTGAAAGCTTCTGGTCCCCACAGAAACCAAATAGGGGACCGTGGGACCCCACGTGACTTCGAGACCCTGAGCACCTCACCGGCCCAAGTCTCCCAAGAGCCAGGGTTCCTTATCCTCCAGGAGGGCGGACCCTGAGACTACCCCGGAGAAAGAAAGAAGCCACGGGGTGCCCTCTTTTGCCAAATAGCATCTCTTCCCTCAGTCTACTCTAAAGGCTACAGGACAGCGGTTCTCAACCTGTGGGTCGCGACCCCTTTGGAAGTCGAACGACCCTTTCACAGGGGTCGCCTAAGACCATCGGAAAATGCAGATATTTACATCACGATGCATAACAGTCGCAAAATTTCATGGTTGGGGGTCACCACCACATGAGAAACTGTATGCAATGGTCGCGGCCTTAGGAAGGTTGAGAACCACTGCTCCAGGATAAGTTGTGCAGGAAAGATATTGAGAAGAAAACTCATTCTGGCTTATATTACAGGAAGAGAGTTATGGCAAAACCCTCCAAGTCTGGAGTATCGTTTAGCCTCTGAACCAGCAAGTGGAGTCCATGCTGGGCCCAGGAACAGGGAGAGGTGGGGAGGAGACCGCTCCCTCTTTCCCCTCATAGCCCGTTCACAACATGTTTGCTGGTAGGCCCCGACTCTGGGCTCTGTTGGTTTTGGGGTTTGGTATCCTGTACAAAGAGGCGACACCAGTAGTTCTTTGGACTGGAACCAGAGACAACTACCCAGCCATTTGGGGCAGAAATGGGGGAACAAGATATTAGCTGGGTGACTGATGCTGATGATTTAGAAATAATAATGTTCCTGGCAGGATCAGGGAGGGAGATACCCCAAGCATACCTTGTACCTCCCTGTCTAACAGTTAAATTAACAAAAGACTAAAGCAGCAGAAGCAAGATAACTGAGCGTTCAGTTCCTCCACGAGTGAAGATTGCTCCAAAGAGCCATTTGGCTCAGTGGATAGAGCATGGGCCTGCAGACTGAAAGGTCCCAGGTTCGATTTTGGTCAAGGGCATGTACTTGGGTTGCGGGCACATCCCCAGTAGAAGGTGTGCAGGAGGCAGCTGATTGATGTTTCTAACTCTCTCTTTTCCTTCCTCTCTGTGAAATATCAATAAAACATATTTTAAAAAAGGAGAGAGCCATTGGCCTTCACCAGTTTGGCTCAGTATATAGAGTGTCAGCCTGCGGACTTGAAGGGTCCCAGGTTCCATTCTGGTCAAGGGCACATGCCTGGGTTGTCGGCTCGATCCCTAGTGTGGGGCGTGCAGGAGGCATCTCTTATCATTGATGTCTTTCTCTTTCTCTTTCTCTCTCCCTCTCCCTTCCTCTGTGAAATCAATAAAAATGTATTAAAGAAAAAAAAAGAAACAAAAGAAAAAAGAGCCATCTGAGCCCTGGCTGTATAACTGAGTTCTGGTGCCAGACTTCTGGGTTCCAATCTGGGCGCCAGCACATGCACGCTGCGTACCTCCCTCTACTTCAGTTTCCACACCTGTAAAATGTGGGTAATCATAGCTCAGGCCTTGAGTGGCTATTTGAGAATTATGTGAGTAATACTTGTAAAGCACTTAGGACAGGGTCCGGCATGTAACAAGCACTCTATAAATGTTAGCTATTATTAAGACAAGGGAACAAGAGGAAAGTCATAAATTCCAGCCAACCACAGTATCAGGATCAGTTGCCAGCATGAGAACAGGACACACTAAACCTCGTACGAGAATGCTTATGCGACTTTCATTCATAACAGCCAAACACTGGAAAGAAACAATGGTGACGTCTCTCACCCTGTGGATGGTTAAACAAACGGTGGCACATCCACACCATGGCGATTACCTAGCAATAAACATCAACAACAACATCAAAACGCCATGGTGCAGCAAAGGAAACCATCAGCAAAAGGAAGAGGCAATCTACTGAATGGGAGAAAATATTTGCAAATCTTATATCTGTTAAGGGTTGATACCCCAAAATAATAAGAAAATCATACAACTCAATAGCAAAAAAACAAAACAAAACACAATTAAAGAATTGGATTAAAAATTCGGTAGATGATCTGAATAGACGTTTTCCCAGAGAAGACATACAGATGGCCAACAGATCCATGTGAATGTGTTTACATTGATGATAATCAGGAAAATGCAAATCAAAATACAAAGCGATATCGCCTCATGCCTGCTAGAATAGCTATGATTAAAAGAAAGAGAAATAGCAAGTGTTGGTGAGAATGTGGAGAAAAGGGTACCCTTGGAATAGTGGACTTTTTTGTCTAGTTTCTAATTTGAATATTTCAGTAATTAATATCTATTTCATTAGTTTTTGCCAAATAGGCGTTGTTATGTTCATGACTTCTATCTACATTCCTATCTTGCAGAATTTTATTAGGAATGGCTACTGATTTTCATAAAGTGGGGTTTCTCCTTTCCCGGGGGGGGGCCAGGGAATCTGTTGATCTGATCCTATGGGCTCTCTCCCCTTACTTTATTTATTTGTTTGTTTGTTTGTTTATTTATTTATTTAAAAGTGTGAGGCAGGTTCTAAGATGGGCCCTAGAACCAACATTTTTTAAAATATATTTTTTAAAAATATATTTTATTGGGATTTAGTCTCACTCCCACCATCAGTGGAATTTCTCTGCTGCTTTAAGCGGTGGGCAAGGGCATGTTCTAAGAGATTTGCCCGAGGTCCTATGGAGTGAGCAATCCACGAGAGAGATGCCTAACTGTGTACGGCTCCTTTGGGTTTGAAGACCCAGCGCTGCCCTCGCTGGCTGTGGGATCGGGTAAATCCCTGCAGCCCAGGCCTCGGTCCCTTCTCTATGGCAGAGGCCGAGGATGCCGGCCCTAAGGGGATGCTGTGAGAAACGGTGTAAGCGATCCTGAGTCCCTACCACTCTCCTGTGGGGCTTTTTACTAAGGATCCAACATGGGCAGGAGACACTCTGCCTCCGCGCTCCGGGGAAGTGTTTTGAAGGCCCCCCTACACCCCCTTCCCTGCCTCCCACGCCACCTGCCCTTCCTTAAACCTGGGCTTCGCAGAGCCCCGATGCGGTCCGCACACTCTCCGGCGGCGGATGCTGCGGGCGCGGGCGCCGTCCCGGAAGGACCGTCGCCCCGAGTGACCTCATCCGCATGGCCGCCGGGAGCAGCTGGCCGGAAGAGGAAAAGTGTGGCACCGAGGGACCACTTCCGCTTCCGCTGGCGCAAGCGCTTTCGTTTCTGCTGCTGCCGTGACTAAGATGGAAGCGCTGTGGGAGTCGCGGGCCGGACTCTGGGCTGGGGGCCCGGCCCCCGGGCAGTTTTATCGCATCCCGCCGACTCCCGGCTCCGGGGTGGACCCCGCGTCTGCGCCCCACGGCGGTCCGATCACGCGCACTCAGTAAGCTCGGGGCGCCCCCGCTTGCGCAGCGGTGGGGGTGGGCCTGCTTGCGCCTGTGGGCCGGGGGCTCCGAGGGAGCAGGGGGAGGCGAGGGGGGCAGCGGGGGGCACGGAGGCCTGGGGGAAGGATGGGGAGTCCTCTGGGAAGTCGCAGGGGAGCGGTGCACCGCGCAGGGGGAGGGAGAGCGCGACCCCCACCCCCACCCCCGCGCCGCCCTGCAGACCCTGCACCCCCTCTGTCCCCAGGAACCCCATGGTGACCGGGACCTCGGTCCTGGGCGTGAAGTTTGACGGCGGGGTGGTGATTGCGGCAGACATGCTGGGCTCCTACGGCTCCTTGGCCCGTTTCCGCAACATCTCCCGCATCATGCGGGTCAACGACAGCACCATGCTGGGCGCTTCCGGAGACTATGCCGATTTCCAGTACGTGAAGCAGGTCCTCGGCCAGATGGTGTAAGTCATCTTAGTCCCCAGACTTGGTTTCCCAAGTGGGCAGGGGAATCGCTGTGTGTGTGTGTGTGTGTTTTATCTCCTTAAGGAGTTGGAGCAGCGGTTCTCAACCTTCCTAATGCCGCGACCCTTTAAGACAGTTGCTCACGTGGTGGTGACCCCCAACCATAAAATTATTTCCGTTGCTACTTCATCACTGTAATCTTGCTACTGTTATGAACTGTCATGTAAATATCTGATGTGCAGGATGTATTTTCATAGTTACAAATTGAACATAAAGCATAGTGATTAATCACAAAAACAATATGTAATTATATATTGTGAAATATTTACTTCTAACTACAAATAAATGAAATTTTGTCTTGAATCGTGGTGTAGCATGGGTAACAGTCTTCATATGACAACAGTAAACTACATTGCTACATTTTGCTACACCGAGGAGCTGTGTGTTGGTTCTAAGACCATGGGAAATATGTGTTTTCTGATGGTCTTAGGAGACCCCTGTGAAAGGGTCGCGACCCACAGGTTGAGAACTGCTGAGTTGGAAGGTGGCGATACTCCAGGCTGCTGGAGAGGATGGAGAGAATTGTAAGGGTGGAAGAGGGGGGATGAAGATCCCGACTTTAATATTCTCACGCCCATTTCTTTTTTTCAGGATTGATGAGGAGCTGTTGGGAGACGGGCACAGCTATAGTCCTAGAGCTATTCACTCGTGGCTGACCAGGGCCATGTACAGCCGCCGCTCCAAGATGAACCCGCTGTGGAACACCATGGTCATCGGAGGCTATTCCGATGGAGAGAGGTTGATTTGAATACAATTAATGTTTCCTTGACACCCTAACCTTTAGTATAATGTGTTTGTGTATTTACCCCCTGCGTAAATCCTAGTTCTTCCTCCCCCTGGTCCCGTACTTCAGCTAGGGTCCAGAAACTTGAGATGGCATTCGTCCTTTGACCTGTTGTATCCTTCCAGCTTCCTCGGTTACGTGGACATGCTGGGCGTAGCGTACGAAGCCCCTTCACTGGCCACTGGTTACGGTGCATATTTGGCCCAGGTAAGTAGTGAGTGGAGAGGTGGGGGCAGAGGGGAAGAGAGCAGGCTAGGGGGGCTAGTGGTTGTGTGCTTGCTTTTTTTTTTTTTTTACCTTATAACTCTGACCTGGGGAACAGGCTAGGATCCCTGGGCAGATGGTTCTCTCTGTAGTCCAGAGGCTGTAAGTTTGGCATTTGCATTCCAATGACAAGGCATGTTCAGGAGCCAGTAGACAGGTGCAGAGAGAGGACACTCTAGAACTTCCCCTTCGGGTGGTCTTAGCACAAGTAAACAGTATTCTGGTGAGGCAGTAGGTGGAAGGTTATTTTTTCACTCGTTTGTGCCTGTTACGCCATGGATTTGAGAAATAGCCAGGCGTTCCGCCCCTGATATCTCCCACGTTTTCTCCTAATCTCTTTAGCCCCTGCTCCGAGAAGTTCTGGAGAAGCAGCCAGTGCTGAGCCAGACTGAGGCCCGAGATCTAGTGGAACGCTGCATGCGAGTGCTGTACTACCGGGATGCCCGTTCTTATAACCGGGTGAGGAGGGGAATGAATAATGAAGGTGAAGGGGGTTTAATTGGCAGGTTCTCAATACTTGCAAATGTCGAGGGTTTCTGTGCTTTGAAGGACAGTTTGTCCCTTTTCTCTGTCTCCTATTCTCATATTTGGGAAAGACCCTCTACTTGACCTTTGACCAGGTCCCAGAGATTTCTTTCCTGTGGGGTTGGGCATTTTCATTGAGAGCTCTGCTTCCTTTCAGTTTCAAATCGCCATGGTGACCGAAAAAGGTGTTGAAATAGAGGGACCACTCTCGGCGGAAACCAACTGGGATATTGCCCACATGATCAGGTGATTGAAATTAAAATTATAATGGGAAAAATAGGTGTAGAAGCGTTGCAAGGCCCTGTGGCTCGCACTAAGATGGGGTTTGGTTGTTTTTTTAAAGTCTCAACCCCAAATTATCTGGGTGGCATGCATTGAACTTTTAGAAATTGATTCCTTTCCCTATCACTTCACAAATTTATTAATGCTCTCTTCCTTTTCAGTGGCTTTGAATGAAATACAGACGTGTTATCTAGAACTGAAGTTGTATTCTCCTTCCCACTTTGAACTTGGCTGGTTCAGAGGTAGACTTTCCTTTTGTAAAATAAATCTTTTGAAACACTTGCTGAGTAGTTGTATTTTGTCTGACTAGGTCACACCAAGAGTGAAACCACTGAGTAGTGCCATATGCCATTTCCTCCCTGGTCTGAGAACCTTTTGGCTCTTAGTTCTTAGAGCAGATAGAGTTCTCTGCATGACAATACAGAAGACCCACTGCTATCTTCATTTGTAGAAGCCAGGCTTAATCCCTGTGGTATAACCTTAATTGGCTTTTGTGTTTCATTTCTTCAACATTTCCACCCATGCACTAGATTCTAAAATAGTTTCTGGTTAATGTTGGCTGCAAATGTAGTTTTAGCTAAAATACCATTTCTAAGATAAAATGGAGCATCTAAGTGGAGCTGTTCTGTATAAGGCTACCCCCAAGCTGGAACTGACAGTCTCAATCCTCCCATCCAACTTCCATTTAGGAAATACTAAGTAATTTCAACATGGAACCTAAATGTCTATTGTTCAAACCTTCTACTAATTTTTAGCCCTGCCATAAAACTTACAAGTTTTGTGTGTTTATTAAAAGATCCTAAGTGTAGCTGTGAGTCAAATTAGTTGGGGTAACAGCCAAATTTCAACCCCCTGAATGGTGTTAAATTCTTATTTAAAAATGAACATCTCCCATATAAAAAACAAAAATATAAAAATGAACACCCTAGATAATTCTGATGCATATCCTCTCTAAACCTTTTTGAGAAAGTAGTACAGAGAGCAAACCCAAAAACGTACAGAAATTCAGGGAGGTTCAAGAGGGAGAAATCAAAACATCTATCCGTATCATCCAATATTACAACAAACCAGTATATTAAAGCAAAAGAAAACCATGAGCTTTCAATTTGAGTATTCTATAGTCTCAACACAGAAAGTAGGCAATAAATACTTTATTGATTAAACTGAAATATAAAAAAAAAACCCACCCCAACCTTCTACTACTAAGCCATGTGGGCAGAATCCACATAACTTTCTGGCCAAAACTCAGCTGACCCACTGCTGGTAATACGGTCTTAAAAAAAATTGCACTTTGAGAAAGTCATTCGGTGTGCAGAGACCAGGAGCCCAGCTCCACTAAGTTTGGGCTGCTGAGCAGACTACCAGAGAGAAGGATTAGGTTGTAGATGGAGTTGACCATAGTTCTTGATCTTTCTGAAAGGCAAAGGATTGACTCGGAAATCCATAATTCTGTCAAAATGGTATCAGGCAAAAAGCTGGGGAAGAGAAGCCCAGGTGGATCCTCAGTTCAGTTTTTAGATGCCAGGGGTTCACAACGCTGGCCACGCTGTTTATGGGAGGGATCCCTCCAGATCACTAATCTGATAGCCTTTTGGGGTTAAAAAAGAAGTGGGGTGAGGACAAACAGGGGTAACAAATGTCACACCTGTACCATCAGACCCATCACATCTTGAAGCGTCTGAAACCTATTAGGATAGGGGCACCCAGGAAAAAAACATGGTTTATAAACTCATTTCCCTTCATTTTATTAAATGTCCCACTTAAGTACATTTGAAAGATGAGTCATTTACAAGCCTGTGCAGGTTGCTGTCGTGGCTCTAGGAAGGAAACGTTGCTGAGACTCGGGGTGGACAGAATGGTGTAGCTGTGGGCAAGGTGGACCTGGATTTTTGCTCCTTTTCTGTTACAGTACATTTCAGTTTACAGCCATGAGTACATACAACTTAAAAAAAAAAATCCCTCATGCAAACTGTAGAAAAATTTTTTTCTTTCCTTGATGCTGGCAGTGAAAAATAAAGATTCATGTCTTTTTCTCTGTGCACACCCCCAAGTATTTCTTCTGCAGGTCAGATTCTTCACTAAGCATTAAGAGAAATAGGAGAAGGCAGGATTTCAGCAAGTGGTCTGTCTTTTCTTTTTAAAGTTCAACACTTAATTTCTTGCACAATTAGCTCCTGGCTGTAGGAATGTGGTCACTGGATCAGGCACTGTCCACTTAAGATGAAGTTCAACAAAGCAGGGACTGTCCCCAGAGGGTCTGCAGGATGAAGACCCCACACTGGGAATGGCTTCCACCCTAACACTCTGTGATCACCTCAGTACCTCTTGCTTGCTAATGACATGTATGATCCTTTGTCCAAAGTGATGGTGTGAGAATGGGACAGGGGCCAAATACCGCAAGTGCAAAGAATATTGGTTTTGTCGTGTTTTTGTTGGGAGGGTGGTGAGGAAAAAGCTCTATTCATCATTCTGGATGATTAAAGGTAGTTTCATGCATTTTTAAAGCCATAATTTTATATCGAGTTGCTGTAGAAACCAACTTCTCTGGAGAGGGAAGGTTAGAAAGGAGAAGGAAGAGAGAGTTCAGTGGGATTTTTTTTTTCCATTTTCGTTTTTATATAAAAGTGTTAAGACCACAATGAAAAAAGTTTATCCATATATATAATAAACCAGTTTGTGAGCTACAATTTTTCTTTCCCATCTTCAGAAACGTTCTCACATTGACAATGGTTGGATAGCATCATGCCCAGACGTTGGCCACACAGTAAAACAAACCAGATGTACTATAATACAATTGAGGTAAAAGGGGAAACAAAAAAATTAACATTCGTCCACAAAGGATTTTTTTTCTTTTCTTGTTTTGTCAGAAAAATACCAAACACAGTGATTTAATTTTTTTTTTAAAAATTCACAAAAACCTGTTATCATAAATGAATGACCAATGGGCCAGCTCCTCGGCTCAGATGTGATAACTATTGGTTTTCCTAATAATCCACAAATCCACAGGGAAGTATAAGTCAACATCAGGGGCAGTGGTGGCATCAAATTAAAAAATATAAACCGAATACCCCACCTGGTATACCCCCTTCTCCCCTAAACCCCTCTACCCTCCCCCTCACACTTGCCCACCCCCACTTCATACGCCCTCAAGACCCCAACACTCAAATCTCCATCAGATCTAGGTCAGCTTCTTCAAAGCCATAGAAGGACTCGGTCTCGCTTTCGCCCTCAAAGAGCTGGTGAAGGCTTTCAGGCTCGGCTGTCTCTTCGGGAGATGACCTGGGCCGGGGCGTGGAAGCGGAGTGCTCCTCAGACTGCTCCCCGCTCAGCTTCAGCTGCTCCTCGAGGGAGGCAATGAGCTCCTCCTGCATGTCAGCATTTCTGGTCGGGGAGTTAATGTTGCCATCGGGGCCCGGCAAGACACTAGCCACGAGGAAGGATCGCTGCACCAGCTCTGGACAGTCCCCGATGACAGCCAGGACCTCGGCCAGCCACACCACCACCAGTTGCAGCAGGACCTCAGAATCGCACGCCGTGTCTGCCATTTCCCGCGCCTGCTCCTTCCACTTTTTGTGCAGGAAGTTCTTGACTGTCCGTTTGATGCACACGTCTAACGGCTGGATTTTGGAGCTACAGCCTGCGGGGACCACCGCAGGCAGAGTGCTCGAGGCGCTGAGCAGAGCCAGCACCTCCTCGGACAGGTGCGTGCGATGACAGTCCATCACGAGCATGCCTTTGCTGCGCTGGCAGGCGGTGTGCTTCTGCCACACGCGGGTGGACCACAGCTCCATGATCTCGTCATCACTGTAGCCGCTCTCCTTTGCCTCGAGCAGTATCGAGTCTGGCACGTTAGCGGGCTGGTCCATCTGTCCTCGGTAGAAAACCAGGGTGGGGAGCACAGTGCCATCGGCCAGAATGGCCAGCACCACGTCACACCAAGGTTCCCCGGTGCCCACTGTCTGCAGGGCGTTCTCCTTTCGGTCATCGCTGCTCAACACCTCTGTGTCCAGGAACAGGGAGATCTCGTCGATGGCCACGATCATCGACAAGGGTAAGTCCTGGTTGTGAATCTGCCGCTGCACAAATTCAATGAAGAGTTCTGCATTCTCCGCCACGTCCTTCGGGAGGGTGTGGGCCACGGCACGCCGCGCGTGGGGAGTCAAGTGGTGCCGCAGCATGAAGCGCACAGCCCACTCGTAAGAGATCTTAAACCCGCCCTCCAGAGAACGCCCTATTTTCGTGGCCTTCTGGAACAAGGTCTCCTCGTTGACCGGAAGCTGCTGCTCTCGCTGGGTGAGCACCCACTCAGCCAGTTTCTCTTCGGCCTCGAAGCTCAGGTATTTGCCCTCCAGGTTCTCCCACTGGGAGGCCTGGAAGCGCCGCAGCCACCGGCGGATGCGCCGCTGCGGGTTCCGGAAGTGCTCCGCGGCCTGCTCTGTGTCGCAGCACAGCGCGAACAGCACCACTCGGAGCTTCTTCACCGACAGCTGCTCCTTCTTGCCAGTCCCACTGCTGCTCCCGCCGCCGGAGGCTGGCTCAGGTTCCTGGGTGACTGGGCTTTCGTCATCCTCGTCACCCACATTCAGCCCCTCGGCCTCCTCCGGAGCCAAGGGCGGGAGGGCTAACGGCTGCGGGAGCGTGGGGGTCGGCGGGGGGGTTACAGTTGAAGCTGGTGACGGCAGCGCCTGGGCCATGGGTGCTGGGAGCTCTTCGGGCTCAGCTGGGGCGGGCTCGGCAGATTTCACAGTGGAAGCTTTGTTGGAGGGGAAGGATGGAGGAGGGTACGTATTCTTCAAGTTCCGGTCATTCACCCGGTCCCGAGTCTGGCCATGCCTAAAGGGTTCGCAAAGAGAGGAAGAAAAGCCTCAGTAAAAGCAGAATACAAAGTAACAGTAGTAATCATAATAAAAACCAAACACACTACACCGGAAAGCAAACCATGAAGTGAGTTTCTTTTACCTTGAGTGTGACATCCAAGAGAGTGCTATGGAAAAGGAGACAATTAAAAAAAGTTAACTCAGTGAAGAAAAAAGCTGTCTAAAGACCATGTCTTGGGATTTCAATCAAAAAGGCAAATCTACTGCCTACTCAAGTCTTATAAGAACTTCAGGTTAGAATGCTTCCAGTTTATGGAGTAGGCCAAAACAGTGACTGGGTTAGGGATGCTCCTGATTCGTGTAACATCTCTTGTACCCCTATCTTTGTTTCTTCCCTTGTCCTGCTAATCCCAGCTCTCCTGCTTACCTCGTGGCAGAATGCTGCTGGACCTGTGAGAGGGATTGAATACCAAATGCTTGGCCATGGCATCTCCCACAAAGGTAACGAAGGTACAGGAAGTGCAGTACAGCTTGATTCCACTGAGAAAGAGCCAAGAGTACAGAAGTCAAGTACAGCAGTGAACTAGAGGCTTAATAAAGGAGTGGCCTTTCTTCTCTCTTGCAAATTAATCCACACCCCCACCCACCCCAAAACAGTTACAAAGGGTCTAATGTGCCGGTAAAAACGTCAAAACGCAGAGACCATCAGTAAGTTTTTCCTTACCTCACAGAATTTTTAAATAAAGCCAAATACTTGGAGCTCTTCCGTGGAACATGATTGCTGAGAAAGACAGAAAGTGGTATGAGTTCTGGGGTTCTGCTGGTTAAAGAGACCACCAGCCACTGACAATGACCCAACAAAAGAGACGCCTCTTGCCCTGGCCGTGATTTAGTCAACTGGAGCAGCATCCCGGCTGGGGTGCAACTGATATTTCCCTCACATCGATGTCTCTCCCTTTCTCAAAAACCACCACCACCACAAAAACCTTCAACCCATCCTAACCTCAAACGGTGCCAGTTTTCCTATTGTGGCGGAGGGGTTATTAGGATTAGGGTCTATGAAAATGCACATAGTGATTGCGAGGGCCTGGGGCTGGACCCAGAGCTGCAATTCTAACAAGCTTCTGTGCGGTGCTGCTGGTCCTTGAACCACAACTTGAGTAGAAGGTTCCACAAAATCAGAGCACAGCCCATTAAAGTCAAAGGAACAGGGGTGGCCTCTCACTCTGCTCTGAGAGATGGACAAACAGCTCTAAGAACTGAAGGAAAAAACATACTATAAACAGGGGAGGGGATAGAGAGGGTTCTGCGAATCTGAACTCTCAGACAGAAACAGTGGTTTAACCGGGACTTACTTGATCATGTGATTGGCGTAAGCTCGAGAACAGCAGGTGCTATAGCGACACAGAGAGCAGTGAACATACGTAGGGAAATGGTTTGGGAAATCTGGGATCTCAAAGCTGCACTCCAGACACGTCTGCCGGCCCATGACGCTCCTGTTGGGGAACAAGGAGGATGAGCGTAAACTGCCGCTGGGCACCCTCACCGGAAGGGCTTTAGAGGACAGAGCCTACTAAAGGCCACCGGGTCACCCTGGTGAGGAAGAGCCGTGCCCCCCGCCCGGGCCTCTAGAGAAAGGCACTGACATTTTCCGAACAGCTCTCTTCTGGACGTTGCGCTGGACGGGGGGATAAAGGAAGACTGGCAGAGGGTCCGTTGACGAGGTCAGAGGTCCTGCCTCCTGCAAGGTGCTGGGCGGTGCTTCGCCGGAGACAGGATGAGTGCGCGGCTGCCCTCGGGAAGCCCGGATTGTCACCTGCGGGTTAAGGGGAGGAACAATTGGACATCAGACACCGAAACTCTCAACTCCTCCCCTGAATCAGCAAAGGAAATGCTGACAATGCCTTTACCTTGGTGCCTGGTTTCAAACCTTCCAGCTGCTTGGGTTTACGGAAGGTTTTATGGTGCTGAAGCTTGTGTTCAATTTTGTCCTTGGCAAAGAGAAACTGCAGCCGGCATTTGTTGCAGTGATAAACGTTCCTCTTCTGAGGGGGAAAAAAGAAACGCTTTTACCACTTCGCAGTGAATTTTCTTCCCTGAGGAGAAGGCAGATCAATGCCAACCATCCTGCTCTGCACATCTTTCTGCTGATGCACAACAGGTGCAAGCCTTCCACTGAGAATCACCACCTCCCATTCTCCCAAAGAAAGGTGGACTCACAGCCAGGACGACTAGGTCCCCAAACCATCTCTTCCGACTTGCTCTAATAATCTGGCTGAGTGGCTCAGCTCTACTTGTCCATACTTTTACTTACAATGTATTACAGTACACACAGTACTACTTTTGGAGATTGGTATTTATTTATTTTTATTTATTTCAGAGAGGACGGAAGGAGGAGGGAGAAACATCGAGAGAGGGTCATTGATCAGCTGCCTCCTGCATGCCCCCTGGGATTCAAGTCCGCAACCCAGGCATGTGCCCTGGTCGGGAATCCAACCAGGGACCAACTGGGGTTCATAGGTAAATGCTTAACCACTGAGCCACACTGGCTGCGCTCTTTAAAAGAAAAAAGAAAATATACATAGTAAAAAAAAAAAATCATACTTTTTACTCTGTAAGATTGTTTGCAACTCTTAGTCCCTGTCCACAAAAACAACTTACCAGCTTCTTGGGTTTCTTTCATGGACAACCACAATGGTTGGCAAACTGTGGCTCGAGAGCTACATATGGCTCTTTGGCCCCTTGAGTGTGGCTCTTCCACAAAATACCACATGTGGGCGTGCACGTACAGTGCCATTGAAACTTCGTGGCCCAACCGCAGAAGTCGGTTTTTGGCTCTCAAAAGAAATGTCAATCGCTGTACTGTTGATATTTGGCTCTGTTGACTAATGAGTTTGCCGACCATTGTACAACCATGTTGCAAACATACCACTCCAATCACCACCTCCCTGTTTTTCCTTTCTTTGACAACAAAAATGTTAGTACTTTTCTACACTTTGCTCTTTTTCCTCTTAACTCCTCGGTCTGTACAGACATGCCTCCCGAGACAGACCAGGGTGAGGATTCAGACTGCTGTGTACTGAAGTCCTTCGACGATAGGATCCACGTCTCTGACTTTCTTCCCTAGGACAGGAGGCTGTGTAACGCCAGCTGAGTTACCAGTGACAATCTCCATGTTTGAAAATACATTTGTGGTGGATGGTCAGCAGTCACTGCCATGCCAATGAATGTATGGGTCTAGCAGGCTATTTACAGGTGAGGGTGTTGGCATGTTTGTACACACGTGTGAACATTAAGCAAACTAGTCCAGGACTGAAAAACCTCTTTGATAGCTTCCCAATGACTTATTTTCATGATGAAATTCTTTTTCATGGCTTACCAGGTTCTCCATAATCTATCTGTACCCTACTGCCAACCTACACTTCACACTGAATTTCGTTCGATTCCCTGAACCTCCATCCTCTGGCTCTGTGCCTCTGAGCACACTGTTTAATTCTGCTTCACCTGCTCATCCTTCCTCAACCTTCAGGTCTTGCACACCCTTCTCCTGGAAGCTTACTAGACTTTCAGAAAAGGTACATGCTTTTCTGTGTTCCGTATCTCCTCTAACATGACACTTTGCATGCTTTATTGTACTGTTTAATTATCTTGTTTGCCAGTAAACTGCTAAGCCCGGTGCAATATATATAAACGAAATTCAAGAAACTTACAAACACATATACATTGTTCTCTATCAAAATTATTTGTCTAGCTCAGCTCGGGCCCTAGCGACCATACATTTTAAAAATAAGAATATGGCAACTGCTTGGTGCCAGGTACCTGGTGCCTCATGTAATGCTGCTGGAATGCATTGCCATTTTTGAAGACCTTCAGGCAGTACGGGCACAGCAGATGCCGAGTATCCTCATGAATCATCCGAAAGTGGACATCTACCTCAGAGTAGAGCGAGGAGCGATACTGACACACCTGCGTCACACAAGAGGGAACGTAAGCTAAGAATGAAGCAAACGACTGGGGCCTCAAAAAAGACGTAGCAACAGGAACGTTAAAATATGAAAATAAAATTCCTTAAATGTACAGGTCAAATCAATTTCTTGCTCTGTGACAGATGCAGCCGTGGATTAAGATAAAAATGAGGAAGGACAGGAAAGTCTGGGAACAATTTGTGTTCTTTGACTAAGTACAAGGAGCAAAGTTTCCTCTGATAGTCTCCAAAGGGCAAGTTCAGCACCAGACACTCGCTTAGTACATGTGTATGTTCCTTTACGTGTTTCTCCCGCATGAAGAACGCAGAAAACAGAATCTGTGTTTACTCTTTCTTCTGCACCTCGCAGTGTTCCAAAAACTGAGTGTGTGTGGGGTTCAGCACTGGTCATGGGTGGATTCTTTGTATTTAGCCTAA
Organism: Lasiurus cinereus; assembly: GCA_011751065.1. Lineage (NCBI taxonomy): Eukaryota > Metazoa > Chordata > Mammalia > Chiroptera > Vespertilionidae > Lasiurus > Lasiurus cinereus. The sequence continues at coordinate 944,257 of JAAGEH010000292.1, read as the reverse complement.
GAACAAAATGGCCAAAACTCTCTAGGAAGAAAGATAATACCTGGCAAACGTAAGGCATCTCTCCAGGCTTATGAGTATCCTTCATGTGCTGCAGAAAGAGTGGCTCACTCTCAAATGCCCACTCACAGATCTTGCACTTAGCTGTAAGAAGAAAAAATAATCAATAAAGTCACCTGAAAATAAGACCAAGATCTTCCTGACTTACTCTATTTTCTGAGTTCTCTATCTTCCTTTTTCCAGTTAGAAAATCATTGCCTTTCTTTAAAATGGTTCCACCTTAATACGTATATGTGTTGCTGATAAAACTAACCATATCTCTAGCTCAGACTTCTTACCAAAGCTCCATTCTAGATTTTGAATGCTCTACAAGACCTTTGTAATTGGATATTCTACCATCAACTTCAACTGGGAGCAGCATTCTGCTGCTTCCCATTGTTGCCCTTCTCACTCCCCCACCTCTTCCTCAGCTCAAAATTTAAGCCCTGGCTGGTTTGGCTCAGTGGACAGAGCATCGGCCTGTGGACTGAGAATCCCAGGTTGGATTCCAGTCAGGGGCACATACGTAGGTTGCAGGCTCCATCCCTAGTAGGAGGTTTGCAGGAGGCAGCTGATCAACGATTCTCTCTCATCATTGATGTTTCTGTCTCTCTCCCTCTCTGAAATCAATAAAAATATATATTTTTTTAAAAATGTAGGCACCATCTCTGACTCTATACTCGCGTTTTCACCATTATTTCAAAATGCATCTAGGAATTGTCACTTCTCCAATTTCATAGAGAAAAAATTTGGTAGAAGCCCATATAATTTACTACACTTATCAGCTAAATTCCAATTCCTTCTATTTCACCAACAAATACAAGATCTATTTTTGCATATCATTACCAAATCAATTCTTTCAAAATACTGTATTACTTAATTATTTTGCTCAAAGTTAAGCAATGATTATCTCCTATGAATAATTCAACAAACATTTGTTGAACATCTTAAATCAGTACAAATAAGAATTTGTCCTAAAAATAACAAGACTCATGATCAGAAGTTCTTGGCTTATTATGAGTTATTACAGTAATAACCAATTTAAGATAACTTTGCAATTGCCCATTTTGTCAAGCTTATAAGGCTGCGATTCCACACCAGCCAGGGCTATTTTTCTTTCTTTCTTTCTTTCTTTCTTTCTTTAAATTTAAATATACTAGTATACAATATTAGTTTCAGGTGTATAATATAGTGATTCAACATTTATATACCTTACAATATGATCATCACACTAAGTCTAGCAAGCATCTGTCATCATGCAAACTTATCAAATATTAAAAATCTGTCTTCAATAGGAAAAAAGTTAAATATCTCATTAATTTTAAAGTTGTGATTATATGCTAAAATAACTATTTTGGATCTGAGTTAAATATAATACACTATTAAAATTAATTTTAGGTTTTTATAACTATTTAAAAAGGCTATTTAAAAATTTTAATTATATGTGTTGTTCACATTGTATTTCTTTGACCAGTACTAGTCTGAGCCACTCATGGCAATCCCATTGTCCTTGCAAATATAACCAAGGCCAAGGAGATATAAGGGAAAGCAATTCTGCCTGTAAGACACGGACTCAGGGAAGACACAGGAAGATACGGTTTCTTCTTCATCTGCACAATTTTGTGTCTGAATGAAACACTTGAGACTAACACAGCCAGAAACAAGAGAAATGTTAAGAAGCAGAACACTCAAGTTCTGGGGCTGCAGTTCTCTCAGTTAAAATGACAGAAAGGATGTCCTTATTGTTTGATTATTTAAGTCAAGGTTTTTAATTTGTAGCAAAAGCATCCTGATCTTATGCATATTTCTGGTCTTTATGCCTTTGCTTGCTTTTCCCATCACGTAAAAATTTTCCTTACTAATTACCATCAATTTAAATCCTTCTTGTATTTAAAGATCCCCAAAATTCAAGCATGACTTTCTGTGATCTGGCTATAAGGATCTATCTGTTCCCTTTTCTGATCTATTTCACTTACTCTTGGTGAAACATATAACACATATTTATAATAAATACACTATGTTGTGCTCTCATTTCCCTATATTTACATAATTTTTATATCTTCAACACAACTAGAAATCCCTTAAAGGACACAGGAAATATTCTAGAAGACTGGGATCAAATTCTCACAATGTCACCTTACTGAGATGTATGGTCTTCAGTAAAAAAATTTTTTGAAAGCATTGTCTCAACTGTAAAGTGCTTCATAATAAATGCCATCTTTTATCCTCCGTAAAATCTATCAGGGGACAAACTGAAACAAAGGTTCAAATATAGAGGCTCCTTCTATAAAATAAACTCACTACATGTAGTATCTCTCTCCAGTGGTCCTAAGCCAAAGTCCCTAATTCAGGAACTAGTGCTGAACTCAATTCATGCTGAAAAACATAATTCAGGCTTGAAAGAAAACAGTAATGAAATGACTACGACTATGCAAAGAACTTCCTCTACTCTGTCACTCACATAGAAATAAATATAACCAGCTCCCCCTAGTGCCATCTATAATACTAAAAGTGTAATATGTTCATTAGAACGGCCGGCCGATCATCCGAACCTTCCGGATGAAACCAGGGCTGTGAGGGCCAAGCCCCTTGCACGAATTTTGTGTATCGGGCCTCTAGTTCAATGATAAAGAGCTAAGTATATCCTTAGGATTTAAGAGTTTCCAAACTTACTAGTTGATTCATAAGGACTATGAACATTTTCCAAGTGGCACTGGAGTTGGAAGGGAGTGGAAAACTGGCGATAACAGTGTTGGCAGATAGTATGACCATCCACTTCACCATTCTGCTGATCAAGTTCTACATGGTGTTTCATATGGTTCATGAATCTGTAGTACAGCGCAAAGGGAAAGTACAGAGAACATTTAAAACCAGTAGCCTTGGAGACATGTAACAGCAGAATCACAGAACAGATATTACCTGCTCCTCCTCCCTCCATTTCCTGTTAACCCAAAAAAGGGTTAATTCTTGAATTAAGACTTCTGTGGAAGGAAACACACTGGTCTCCCTTATCTTTTAATTGGTCTCCCAGTTATCTTTTATTTATTACCACAATATGTCCTTCTGTAGTATTAGCTCTTGATTCAATGCTAATCCTTAGCCAAGACTGGATAATAGGACAATTCTCCAAAGAGAAAGACTTCAACATGTAAGAAAATATCAGTCTTGTCGTGTCCAAGGTAACATCCAAGGCTCTTTAACACTCACCGAATGTTGTTTTTTAGCCTTTTGGTACAATGCGGGCATCGGAAAGATGTAGCGACCTTAGGGAAGTTTGTGAGTTGGGCTACTTTGCCACCGTCCCGGCCATAGTAGAAGTCATCTACTAGCATAATGAGCTTGGTCTGGACAGCATCACCCACGCTCTCATTTGGCTCTGGTCCTTTGGTAGATGGTGACAGAGCAGGAATTGGTGTTGAAGAGGGTGTGCAAGAGACAGCAACCGTTTTCTCAGGGGATGAGGGCTTTGCTGCTGATGGGACACTGGGTTCTGAATCCAGAGACTTCCCTTTCTTCTGGAAATCGACCATTTCTGGGCAGCAATACTATAAAGAAAGAAGACACCTGGTCATTGTGGTTATCCTGGGGATAGGGTGTGTTAACTCCCCAACTTCACTAACAGTCACTGGTAAGCTTGGTTCTAGGTGGTCTCATCCAGCTTTCACCCTCAAGATTTTTCTTTAGTATTTCCAGGTGTAACTCTTTTTCTAGTGTACTAGAGGCCCAGTGCATGGATCCGTGCACCGGTGGGGTCTATCAGTGTGGCCTGTGGGGGTCAGCCCAAAACCGGCAGTCCAACAGTGCCTGCAGCTCCTGCCTGCTGCTTCCGCTCATCTCAGCCCTGCTGTGCCTGCCACGGGCTAGTACCCAGTCAGTCCCATAGTGGTGCTCCCCCTGTGGGAGCACAATGACCATCAGGGGGCAGCTCCTGCGTTCAGCATCTGCCCCCTGGTGGTCAGTGCGCATCATAGTGACCAGTCAACTGGTGGTTCGGTTACTTAGGCTTTTCTATAGATAGATATGTATTTACAGCCACATGCCATTCCAAATACCTTATCTTGTACTTCTTCTTGCTTTAGTTTCTTGAACCACTCACTAACATAACTTGGTCCTAAGCTCTGGCAGGAAGACGTTCCGACCTTTCCATCAGGAGTAATACAAAAACCCAGAAAGGTCAGAAATGGGAACTGATTTTAACAGCTCCTGATTCATCAATGACACAAAAGCAGAAAATGAACTGAGGCCAAGTTGGTTTGAGTTCTGGTTATCTAACAAACCTGACCTGCCTGTGCAATTTCAAAATCTAGCACAACTAAGGAATTAACGTTGCATATGTTCTGATCTATTTGAGGGACATTAAATGTGTCCTATGACATCCCACAGTATACCACTCTTTTTAAAACAGTCCAAAGACAAACTGGCACTTTAAAAAGCTTCCAAATCATTTTAAAATCCCTGCTTCACAAGCTCCCATTGCGATAGGAAGCATACAGTGGTGGCTCTTTAAATCGAATCCCATCACAGGTGATATCACTTACACACATGTGACCTCTCAAAGCTTCAGTTACACGGAATTGAGCATTACACCGTGGACACGCTTTCCGGCCACCATCTTGGAGATCAAACGCAGAAATGGAAGAGGTCACTGGAAGAAGAGAGAAGCATTGAAAAGCTTAATAAGATGATATTGGATAATATTACTCGCCTTTTGGGAAAAGGTTACACTCCCTGAGATGCATATCAAGGTTGGTAGGCAAGCATGAGACATCACCATGAGAGTCATTCCTTTTACTATTCTTCTAAAGCTAGGCCACGGGTCAGCAAATTACGCCTGGGCTCGTAGACTAAGTCCAGCCAGCTGTCAGTTCTGATTTGGTCCATGAGCTAAGAATGATTTGTATTTTTTCCCCCTTGATTATGGTAAAAAGACACATAACATACTATTTATTTCTTAAGTGTACAATCTTAAGTTGTGTTAAGTACATTCCCAATATTGTGCAAGCAATCTCCAGAAGCCTTTTCATCTTGCAAAAATAAATCTGTATACCCACCATTCCCCACTCTCTCTAGTCCCTAGCAACCTCCATGAATCTGACTACCCTACGTACGCCACGTAAGTGTAATCATACAGTACTTGTCCTTTTGTGACTGGCTCATTTAACATCATGTCCTCAAGGTTCATGAATGTTGTAGCATTTGTCAGAATTTCCTTTTTTTTAAAAAAATATATTTTATTAATTTTTTACAGAGAGGAAGGGAGAGGGAGAGTTAGAAACATCTATGAGAGAGACATCGATCAGCTGCCTCTTGCACGCCCCCTACTGGGATGTGCCCACAACCAAGGTACATGCCCTTGACCGGAATCGAACCTGGGACCTTTCAGTCCACAGACCGAAGCTCTATCCATTGAGCCAAACCGATTTGGGGAGAATTTCTTCCTTTTTATGGCTTAACTATATACCGTTTTTCATATACTGTATACCACATTTTGCTTATTTATTCATAGATTGAAGGACATCTGAGATGCTCCTACTTCTTGGCTATTATGAATAATCTATCTACATAAAAGGTTAAGTGACCGTCTGTCCATCTGTCCGACTGGTACATCTGATGCGCACTGGCATTGATTCACGCATGTGCGATACATACAAAAAACCTCTTACTAGCGCCAATTGCATGCACATTTCAATATGTCATTGTCGATGATGAACTCAGTTGTTCTTATTGACATTCACGTGAACCACATCACGATTTATTCATCAACCATCAGACCGAATGGCTGGTACATATGACACATTGACAATTTAACGGAATCAGGCCAAAAGTGGCTGATATCCCCAGGGGGGTCCAAGATTGCGAGAAGGTGCAGACTAAGCCGAGGGACCCCATTGGTGCATGATCAAGTCAGAGGGATGCAGGAGGTTGGCTAGCTGGGAGGGACTGCAGGAGGGCTCCAGGGCGTGTCCAGGCCATCTCACTCAGTCCTGATTGGCCAGACCCCAGCAGCAAGCTAACCTAAGAGTCTCTGCCCCCTGCTGGTCAGTGCACATCACAGCAAGTGGTTGGGTGGCCTTAGTATATCATTAGCGAATTATGCTTTGATTGAATGGGCAACTAGACTACTGGACAGTTAGCATATTAGGCTTTTATGATACTAGTGGCCCAATGCATGAATTAGTGCACATTAGAAATATTTTACTATCGCTATTCACTCTTTCTCTGTAATAGAAGTGTCAACCAAATTCAAGATGGACAATGACAATACAATTGGAGTCAAGAGCTTTCTATGTATCGTGCATGAGCAACTCAACTTAGCCTCTTATAGATATAAACTTGCTTAACTAGACCTGCTTTCTGATTTAGCTAAACTTTTTCCAGCTTAGTGAAGCACCCCAACTTCTCTTTCAGGTAACTCTCAGCAACACAGCAGTAAATATCAACATGAAACAGATTATAGATCATGCAGGGGAACAAAGGGTAAAATATTTAGCTACAGCATTTTGACTGTATTTTGTGCAGTGAGAAAACCTGGTCATTTTCAAGGCCAACCATTTCTTACTACTTTTCAATCGGGTCAAGATTCTAAGCTTTCTAGATCTCCGTTTTCTGGCTATTGAAAAGAAAACAGGATTCCACTGAGTCTCCTATCTACCTACTCCAGGACTTCTGTGAGAATCAACGAGATGAGGCATGGGAAAACGCTTCACAAATATTTGGTTAAAGTGTGAAATGTTTCCACGTTGATGTTCCTGCAAGGAGACCAGTCACTAGGGAGAAGAAGCTGAGCATTGCTAAGTGACGTCATTACCCGGTACCCACAGCCACTGTTTCGGGCTGGGCTGGGCTGTGGGCCGCATTTTGCACCATGGCAGCGCTGGCTGACTTGGTGGGCTGTCGCTCCGGGGTGGCGGTAGGGACTGTGTCCCACTTGGGGGAAGCCAAGCGTTGCTTTGTCGGCGCCAAGTCCCCACTGCCGTTTCTGTGTAAATAGCAAGTGCATGGCACAGCAGCGCCGGCGTTGAGCGTCTGCCCCATGGTGGTCAGTGTATGTCATAGCAACTGGTTGGATGGGCAGAGGGACACATTAACCTTTTACCAGAAACCTGGTTTGTGCACCAGTGGGGTCCCTCGGCCTGGCCTGGGGGATTGGGGTCCTGGATGGCAAGAGGGCGCAGGCTAGGCCAAGGTACCCTACTGGTGCACGATTGGGGCTGGGGAGGGACATGGGTGGTTGGCCAACCAGGAAGGGACTGCAGGAGGGCTCCAGGGCGTGTCTGCCACTTCTTGGTCAGTCCTGATAGGCTGAACTCCAGCAGCAAGCTAACCTACCAGTCAGAGCATCATAGCAACTGATAGATTGTCTGCCCCCAGGGATGGCCAGTGCATGTCATAGAGAGCCGTTTAGTGGCCTTAGCATATCATTAACATATTATGCTGATTGAACGGATGACTGGACATTTAACATATTAGGCTTTTATTATACAGGACAGATACTACTTTGACATTTAATTTTTTGCAGTAACATTGTTACTGCATGAATCTTTCAATGTACACAAATCTGTGCACCAGGCCACTAGTGCTGCTGTAAAGATGGATGCAGAAATGCCAGTTTGGATTCATACTTTCAATTCTTTAGGAATATTTCCCCATAAGGAATTTTATAAAGTTTTTTTATTGATTTTAGAGGGAGAGAGGCAGGAAGAGAAACATTGGTTTATTATTTATTTACTTATGCATTCACTGGTTGATTCTTGTATGTGCCTTGACCAGGGATGGAACCTGAAATCTTGGCAAATCAGGGTGATGCTCTAACTAACTGAGCTACCTGGCCAGGGCTCATATGGTAGTTTTGTTTCTTTCTTTTTTGTAAATATCAATATTAGTAGTAAAAATCATGCTATTTTATGTTCCCACCAGCACTGCACAATGGTTCTAATTTTCCACATCTTCACAAGCACCTGATTTTTGGATAAGAGCAATTTTAATAGCTATATAGAAGTATTTCGTTGTGGTTTTGATTTATATTTCCCTAATTATTAGTGATGTTTAGTACTGCTTCATGGGCTTAGTGGCCATCTATATAGTATATCTTCAACACCTCTGCCCATTTTTGAACTGGGCTGTTTGTTCTTTCGTTGTGGAGTTGTTTAAGTTCTTTATGTATTCTGGATATTAATCCCTTATTGGATATCTGATTGTAAATATTTTCTCCTATTCAGTGGCTTGACTTCCTGGTACTTGTAAGAGTCTTTTGTTGCCCTGAAAAATTTAATTTTGATGCAGTTTTGTTGCCTGTGTTTTTGGTATCATATGCACGAAATCATTGCTAAATTAAATGTCATGAAGCTTTCCCCTATGTTTTCTTCTAAGCGTTTTATAGTTTTAGCTCTATGTTTAGGTCTTTGATTCACTGAGTTAATTTTTATATGTAAGAATCCAACTTCGTTTTTTTTGCATGTGGATATTTATTTTTTCCAACACCATTTGTTACAGGTTTTTACATTGTTAAATGTTTGAAATAAAAGCAAAAAAAGAGTAATATCTTTGGACACATGAAAATTCTATGAAATTAAAAAATTCAGAGTCCATAGACAGTTTTGGTGGAGCAGAGACATGCCCACTCATTTACATTCTGTCTATGGCTGCTATTGCACCACAGTGGTAGGGTTGAGTAGTTGTGACATAGGCCTAATGCACAATGTCATTCACAGAAAAAGTTAATTTAGACCATTAAAAACTCTCATGCTCATATCCTTCTACACCTGCAAACCTCTCCACCAAATCCTGACTTTAAAACCTTGTTCACAAATCCATCTCATCTATGAAGCCATCTTTTGATTGTCCCACCCATATCTGATCAATCAATCCATTTCACTATTCCACAAAGCACAATTATAGAATTGCTTAAAGCTGATTCAGTTATACTTCTCACAAGTGGCTATCCCCTTTACTAAAGCTTCTGTGAGAATGATTGTAGTAACTATAGTCTATTTTATTTCTCTATTTCACAGTATAGAGTTCTGATACAACATCAATGTTTTGAATAATTGGCTGCTCAGAGTCTTTCAGGTTATTGTACCTTTCATTGAAGACTCAGGTCCGCTGGTTCTCTGAGAGCCCTGGGAGGAGTTGTTGTTGGATACCATCACTGGCCCGGGACTCTGGCCCAGGGAAGGGATGGTGTTAAGGGTATTCACCAGTTTGGCCACTTCATTGCTATTTTCACCTGTAACCCCAGGTCGCTTCACAGTGACAAAGCTGGTAATGCTCACTGCAGGTGGAGAGGGGAAGGAGGGAGCTATGTTGGCCAAGTGATAATCATCTGTTTTCCACCCACCATCCCGTCCCAGCTCTGCCATTTCCTCTTCCCAAACCTCACCTAGCTTGGGATTCGAGGTCTGGTTGGCTTGGCCTGGTGGCTGAACAGCTAGTTGCCCCAGTGAGGTTGGCTGTGTGGCAGTGGGAGTGGTGGAAGTGCTGGGAGTGGACTTGGTCTGCTGGGACTGGGACTGGGGGACAGTGCTTCGAATGGTGAGGGTGGCTGGGATGACGGTGGTGAAGGTGTTGGTGGTGGGCCGCACAGGCATTGTGGAACCTGGCCTCACTGGGGTCATCTGAGAGAACACTTGTGGGACTCCAACTGTCGGCTTAACAAACTGGGTACCTGGGGCTTCAAAAGAGAGACAAAGAAAAGTACCAAATCTTGGTCAACAAGCTCACTTATAATACACTGCCCCTATCTTTACTTTAAATACTGGAATAGAAAATGATCAATTCCCCAAACTGACTGGTGACCATCATCGGTTACCAAGAATAGTATAGATTCTATCTAAGAAGGCAGATATACATGCAAACTGATAAAAAAAAAAAAATTAGTCTAGGTAATCAGCCCTAAAAAGATTAAACTGAAGAAAGAGGATTCCTATCAACTCCTCCCCAAACCTTTACCATTTGCCTTGGTATTGGAAGAGAAAGAGTGAGACTAGAGTGAGAGGCAGAATAGTATATATAGGCCCCGAGGGCAGCTTGGTCCTGAAAATAAAAATCTTTCTTTCTCAGAATACTAAAGAAGTCTTCCTTTCTCTTATATAAATTCAAATAGAAGGCCAACTATGCCACTCTACTAAGATGTCCCAAAGACGAGAGTCTCTTGGCTCAGCCATAGACAACTCTGCTGACATATATTTAAGAAATATCAGAACTAGAGAGTTGATAAACTCAACAGATTGAAGGCCAAAAACAGTCTGTGGGCTCTGAGAACAACAAAAATGTAGGCTACAGAGATACCCTTAAAACAACTCAACTAAGATATTCTTTTTTGGCCTTTATTATAGCAAAGTTAGATAATAAGTAAAGGACTAGTCATTGGCAATATTTATCCTCAAAGGGTATGTCATTTGTTTAATTTAGATCCAACCAGACCAAAAAAATCTATACTATAAAATTAAAGCAAAATAAAGTTTATTTTGTAGATTGCAGTAAGGCCTACATCCCACCATGTATGTGAATAGAATTATAAAAAATATGGAATTGGGAGTTTGCGTTAATAATAATTTTTTAGAACAAATTTCATAGCTGACTAAAACATAAGAAATATAAAAATGACTGTATAAACACTGTTTCACTACTTCATAATGGGTGGTAAAAAGTTAAGAAGAAAAATAAATAAAACCACCACCCTGGCCAAAGGTTAGGAACAGTTTTTTAAAAAAATGAGCTTAAATCAATATGATTTTATTTTTACATTTTCCTTAAATACACTTTTAAATGACCTATAGTTTTGAGACAATAAAAACAAATCTTGAGGATGCAAGCTTATTCCACATGGACAAAGGTTTTCCTTACCTGGGACTAGTGTAATTGGTCTAACCGTTTGGCCTTGCTGTACGTTCAGCACAATCCCAACCTGATTCATTGCATTTTGTACAGGCCGGACATTTCTTACAGGAAATCCCTGTATTAAAAAGCAAAATGGTCTTTAACATGGAGATCAGCTAAAACTGGCAGAGACTGCAGTAAGGCCTACATCCAAAAAAATTCCCACACTCTTACCTAACAGTTCTCTCTCTCTAGAGTTCGAGTTTTCAAATGACTAAGATGGAGAAATTTAGAAATATTGGCAAACTTTTGAGTGACAAAATATCAAAACCGAAGAATAAGCTTTGGTACACATGAGCAAAAATGAAAACCTACTTCCTGGCTTAAGAAAAAGCTCAGCTTAAAAAAATTCAACCAAAGATTGGCTCCTAAACTGCTAAAGGAATAGAAGGAAAAAAAAAAGCACTCAGAGTATTCAGCGATTCAACAAACAATTGTAAGAAACTGTTCCCAAAGTCCATTTCAAAGGCCATTAATCCCTGGCAAATTTCCAAGAAAAAGAGTTTGTAACTTAACTCAGGAAGTCAAAGGCAAAGAGGAGAATTTGTCTTTACATTCCATATTCAGCATCAGGCTTTCAACTTCAATCACATTACATGTCAAGTATTCTTCTCTTCCAAAGATCTGCCTGCATTTCACCAATTTCTTGTAAGACTTCCAAAAGTCAACTCATCCCATTTTAAGAGCAGCCCAAGCAAAGGGCAAGAAACCTTGAGGGCCATGTGTTAAGGTTTCTGAATCCAATTATTTCCCATTAATTTCTGCCCAGACCTCAAATCACTTAATAGCCCTCTAAGAGGTATGAAGTGGAAATTAACCAGCTGTAAGCTATGTTAGGTTTTTTACAAAAGTCAGCATTATATTACAAAACAGCAAATGAGAAAGCCAGGTAAGAAAACAGGACTTAGGACCATTTCTAACGATGCTAAAGACCTAAGGTTAGAGCTTTCAAAAGTTCACATAGTCTTTCTCTCCTTTCTAGCAGTCCCAGAATTCAGAGTCCCTACTCACCTGAGTAGTGATGAATATTGGTTGTGAGGCCACAGGAGAACTAGTCACATGATTGGCATTCTGCATGACCTGGACAGGCCTCAATACCGGTTGACTAACCATTGTGCCCAGACCCGGGGCTGGATTCTGAGTTAGGATGAGCGGCTGTCCACCTTGTTGGACCAAAGAATTGCCAGCTGAAGTGTAAAAAGGGAGGGAAAATATGAATGTAATAGAAAACAAACCCACATCTTAGAACATTGTGATTTAAACAAGAAATGGTGTCCTAGATAGCAAAATATCCAAGACTGCCACTCAGTTCAGGTTTAATGTCACCAAACTCACCAAAAATTTAAGCTTCACTCACATCTACAACTAACAGAAAAAGACAAGTAGACAGGGGAAATTCACTAACAACTACCTTATATATCGTAACTATGGATGTCTCAACACATTATGACTTCTATATGTCTATCACTTAGACTCATTCAGTGACAACACAATCTCCATATTAAATCAGCAAACCAAAATAACATATAAGTTTCTTTTTCTTACAAATAAAATAACATGTTTTTCTTAAAATAAAAAACAAAAACACCGTATTTTAATTTGGTAACACCTATTTTGTCAGAATGTAATTTGCTACTAACCCACCTTACTTTAAAAAAAAAAATCTTTATTGTTGAAAGTATTACATATATTTCTCCTTTCCTCCCATTGATCTCTTCTAGCCCGCCCCTACTACCTAATTTTTTTACATAAGAGGAATATTCATCAATAAGCATTAACTCAGCAAGTACAGAGACTTTCAAGAATGGCATTTCACCGGGCCAGTGTGGCTCAGGGGTTGAGCATCGACTTATGAACCAAGAGGACATGCGTAGTTCAATTCTCCAATAAGGGCTCATGCCTGGGTTGCAGGCTTAATCCTCAATGTGGGGCACGCAGGAGGCAGCCAATGATTCTCTCTCGTTATTGATGTTGTGCGCTCTCTCTTCCTCCCTCCCTTCTTCTCTGAAATCAATAAAAATATATTTTTTACAAATGGCATCTCTTTCTAGTGAGTCAAATCTCAGAAATGCAAGACTTTCTGAACAACCATGGTCTTAGGTATGGGAACACAGAGATTGATAGGCTGCCTTTTTTCGCTTTATGTCATCAAGACTGATTAAAAAAAAAAAAAAAGACCTGGTCAAAAACTAAACAATATTAAGTAAAAATGTTAACTTAATAAGACAATGATTCATTCATAAATATTAATAAACAGATACTAATAAACTGGGCTAGTTGTTATTGAAATATTTTATATTCCTTTTCATTTGTGAGAAAAGCAGTTTTTAAATATTTTTAAGTCCTCAATATACTACATTTGGCTAAAATATTTCTCAATACTATATTTTCTATTTTATAAATATTCTAAAATCACACAGAAAATTTGGGAGGACCAATATACCTAAATCAAAGATAAAAGCAAAATACTGCCTCAACCTTTTTACCTCTGAACCCTATATTCAACTTGGCAAATGGAGTCACTGCAGTTAGCTACGAAGCAAAACCAGCAGAATGGGTGTATAGGTGGCTATTAAAGGGCCAGCAGTGGTTTGTCCCAGTCTCTGAGAAACTGAGAGCCCAGTAGTGGTCTAGACCCTGACAGTTTACTAGGCCAGCCGAGTAGTGATTATAGAGGTTGACAGATAAAAAATTCCAACCAGTTATATCTATGATAACTATACTGGTAACGTACTGACTGTATATATTTTAAATTTAAAGGTTTGATTATGGGAAAGTTAAAATATATATAAAAGTAGAACACTATACTGAACCCCATGTACCATCACTGAGTTTCAATGATTAGCCAATCATGTTTCATCTATACCTTTCACCCACTTACTAGCGCCCATGTCATTCGGAAACAAGTTCTAGAGCCTATCATTTCACCTATAAATATTTCAATACTAGTGGCTGGGTGCACAGATTCATGTACACTGAAAGGAAATAGAAGAAATATTTTCATATTGCTATTCATCCTTTCTCCGTAATAGAAGTGTCAGAGTTGAAAGAAAACTAGTGTTTTTCCATCGGCAACAGACGGAGGAGTCCTTGCGAGCTACTATGGGCCATGTGGTTATTGCTGGCCAGGGTGCAGTGCCCGTGGGCGTGTCACCAAGTTTTTCCAGATGCAACAGAGCCTATGAGTTGAAGATGAATAAAGGTTATGACGAATGTTTTCTGAAAACTTATATAACAGGATGACTAAACCCCAGGATGTAATAAGCATATAGGTAACTGCAAGTGAATGAATGTTCAAGTTGTTAGCTGTGTTGTTTAAAAATTCTTCATTGCCTCAGGTGTGGCATATGACATTTTTGGAAGAAAAAACAAAGAACTGATCAAGAAGACATGAACTGAAGCAAATGAAAAGTAATATTTTATTTAACAGTGACCAATTATTTAGAAAAAAAAGAAAATTAGTAAAATGTACATGAAAATGATAAATTGATTAATAAATAAACAACAATAACAAAGACTTATGAAAACAACAAAAAGATGATATGAAAACAACAAAAACATGATATAAAAACACTGATAAAAACAAAGACTGATGAATGGATTAAACTCATTCTAATATCTCCCTGAAGACCACATTAAGAGTAAAAACACTTTCCGAGTGCTTGACTCACTTCCCTTGTGATGAAGTATTTACAATTTGAATATCACACGCTCTTTGAACATGTAACTCCATTTCATCGGATAAATTTAGGGACGGGGAAAATTGACATGTAACACATGCGTTATATTCCACCACAACTGGGTTCGAGAATTGCATCCTTATTTACTTCATTTTCGCTATGAAGGCAGTTCCTACCAGTATTGGTAGTACTTGTCGATGACCGTTCTTCATACATCTTTTGTCGCCGGCGGCGCTTTCTTTCGGCTTCATAGTTGCGCTGTGCCAATAGCTGTTCTTCAGACATACTCAGTCGCCGCCGCCGGCTTCTTTCGGCTTCAGAGGTCCGTTGTGCCAATCGCTGTTCCTCAGACATGTTCTGCCTGCGGAGTCGCTTCCTTTCCGCTGCAGTGATCCGGTATGCCAATCGTTCTTCTGCGGACATGTTCTGTCGGCGGCGCCGCATCCTTTCGGCGTCAAGGACACGCTGCGCCAGTCGCTGCTCTTCAGACATACTCTGTCTACGCCGCCGGCTTCTTTCGGCCTCAGAGATACGCGGTGGCGGCGGTTGGTCCTTAGACTTATTCTGTCGAGGAGGACGCGGCTTTCTTTCAGCTTCAGAAGGTCAACAAAAACAACCAAGTTTACGATCGACAATGACAGAGTGGAACACACGGCGTGCGATTGGCGCCGGCGGAGAACTTTGAAACGGGAATTTTTAGGGGTGAAAAAGACAGGTTTAGGCAATCTTAGAAATTAAGGGGACCGTGAAAGAAGCACAGGGCCGCAGAGCAGCAGAAGGGACATTTCCACGGAATAGGGGGGCTGAAAAGCTGCCACGGGTACATTTCCATAGAATGAGGCAGCTGGGAACAGCAGCACGTCAGTATTTACAAAATAAAGGGGAGAAAGCCTCTCCTGCAGAGGAAGAAGAAGGAGGCCTAAAGGGGACAGGAAAACACTTAGGGAGAAGGGGAGGAAAACTCACATGTCCCATGTGAGATTCCACCTTTAAACTCAAAAGTTACTATAGTAACCAAAGAAAATAGTGACAATCAGAAGGGTTATCAAGGCACAGAAAAAGGGAACTCAGCGGGACCCTTTCCCTCTCCCCACGTGGGAGTGTGTGCTGTGAAATTCTTTCCCCTTCCCCACGTGGGAATTTGTACTTGTTCTTCAATAAATTTCCATCTCCTACTCTTCCATTCGTGGATTCATTCTTCGACTCTGATGGACAAAGAACCCGGGAACCATTCTGCCCAGGGGAACACCATGTGTTTCAGTCCAAAAATCCCGCTTCAGCTTTATATGTATCGCACATGTGTGAGTCAGCTTAGCCTTTTGCATCTTATACTGAAGGCCTCACGCATGGATTCATGCACTAGTGGGGTCCCTTGGCCAGGCCTGTGGGGATCGGGCTGAAACCAGCTCTCTGATATCCTCTGAGAGGTCCCGGATTGCAAGAGGGCAATTCTCGGGTGAAGCACTGCGGAATTGGGCTCCCTCCTCTCGGGTTCTGATGTGTCACATGAGAAGCACAGTTGCCAAGTCACTGCAGCTCGGCTGTGTTGAGCACCTTCCCTTGGTGGTCAGTGTGCATCATAGCTACCAGTCGGAGGGAAGGACCGGCACTTAGCCTTTTATTTATATAACTAGAGGCCTGGTGCACAAATTTCGTGCATGGGGGGGGGGGTTATGTCCTTCAGCCCAGCCTGCTCCTTCTCCAATCTGGGACCCCTTGAGGAATGTCCAACTGCCTGGTTAGGCCCAATCCAGGTAGGTCCCAGATAGGATCAGGCCTAAATGGGCAATAGGAAATCCCTCTCACAATCCAGGATTGCTGGCTCCCAACTGCTCGCCTGCCTGCCTTCCTGACTGCCCCTAACTGCTTCTGCCTGCCAGCCTGATCACCCCCTAACCACTCCCCTGCCAGCCTGATTGATGCCTAACTGCTCTCCTGTCAGCCTGTTTGCCACTAGTTGCCCTCCCCTGCAGGCCTGGTCACCCCCAAATGCCCTTCCCTGTAGGCCTGGTCACCCCCAACTGCCCTCCTTTGAAGGTCTGGTCCCTCCCAACTGCTCTCCCCTGATGGCCTGATTGCCCACAACTGCCTCCCTTGCAGGCCTGGTTCCTCCAAACTGCCCTTCCCTGTTGGCCTGACTGCCTACAACTGCCCTCCTTTGCAGGCCTGGTCTCTGCCAACTGCCCTCCCCTGCTGGCCATCTTGTGTCCACATGGAGGCAGTCATCTTAGTGTTGGATTGATGGTCAATCTGCATATTACTCTTTTATTAGATAGGACAAAGGCCTGCTGCATAGGTGGGGGCCAGCTGGTTTGCCCTGAAGGGTGTCCTGTATCAGGGTGGGTGTTCTCTTGGGGTATAGGGTGGCCTGGGCGAGCGGCCTGTGGTGGTTTGAAGGCCGGCCATGCCCCCCCAGCGACCTAAGCGGAGGCCCTGGTATCTGGGATTTATTTATCTTCTACAATGGAAACTTTGTAGCCTGGAAGGGAGCCAACCAAGCCTTCTGCTCATTTGTTGCCTTAAGCACAGGGTGTGTGGAAAGCTTGGCTTCCTCCATCGCCAGGGGCAACCCAATCCTCCCTCTTGCTCTCTCTGTGGCAGTAGCCATCTTGGTTGGGTTAATTTGCATACCTGCTCTGATTGGCTGGTGGGCATAGCTGGTGGTTATAGTGGAGGAATGGTCAATTTGCATATTACACTTTTATTAGATAGGATATTAACTTTAAAAGATGACTTAAAAAAGAGTAAATATTAACACCGTTATCACTCCAAAAAATATGTCTCTGACTATAATTGATAAATATAATTGAAATTTGCTTAGAGTAGAACTTAAATGTTTCACTTATTCCCCTCCAAAAGATAAATATCTGAAGTGATGGATGTGTTAATTAACTAAATAGTGGAAATTCTTTCACAAATGTATGTCTAATCACCATGATGTACATTTTAAATATGTTGCAATTATATTTTTCAATTATACTAAAGTTAAATATATAATACTTAAATATCAAATACCAAGTCAGAATACAAATTGATGATTGTAATTTTTTTAAAGACTGAAACAGGTTATAAAAGGGTTCAGATAAAGTGTAACTGCTGGACATAAGCCTAAGTCTCTTTTAATCCCTAGATTCTATATCTATCTCTCTTTTATGTCTTTCCAATTTATAGTTGAAAAATATTGGCAAAACAAAATCATGTATTTTCTGCTTATTATTTTCACTGCTAGGGTTAAAGAAAATAAACTTATTTAAGCCTAAAACTTCTTAAGATAATGACTGAACTCACCATTCCAACTAAATACAGGAAGGAAATGATGGAAATGTTTTGCATTTATATGAAATCAACCAGTATTTACAAGTCTCAAAGGACAAGCATGGTTTTCTCATAAAATCCGCACAAACTCTACTGCTATGAAGGATGCTGTCCTGGCTGAATAGCTCAGTTGATTAGAGTGTCCTCTTGATACAACAAGGTTGCCAGTTTGATTCCTGGTCAGGGCGCACACAAGCAGCAATCAGTGAGCCCGGCCAGCATGGCTCAGTGTTGTGCATCAATCTATGAAACAGGTCAATGATTCCCTCTCATCACTGATATTTCTGTCTCTCTCCCTCTCCCTTCCTCTCTCTGAAGTCAATAAAAACATATTGAAAAAAATAAAATATATCCTAGGGTGAAGATTAACAACAAAATCTTTAATTATATTTTAACTTTTTTTTGCATTTTAATTTCTTTATTGGTTAAGGTATTACATATTTGTCCTCATCCCTCCATTACTTTCCCACCCACCCCCGTTGTCTTATAGTTTAACATTTGATCCACATAAAATAATAAAAGCATAATATGCTAATTAGACCAGACAGGCGGAAGACCTTCTGTACAACCTTCCAGACAAAGCTGGGGCTGTGAGGGCTGAGTCCCTTGTACGAATTTCGTGCATCGGGCCTCTGGTATTACATATATTTAAGTTATAAAGTATAATGTTAAAACAAACACAACCCAGTTTAGGACTAGAGCATTATAAATACTATTAATGTTCTCCTACTCTTCCAAACCCTGGCTTCCCTCCCACATCTATATAAATGTTCCTTAAAATCAAGAGTCAAGTAAATGCTTCTTTATGAAGAGAGAGCAAGGAAAATCAGAGAAACAGGTAAATTATAAAGGTCAATCAATGCCCCCCAAAGGGACAGTTTTTAAAATATAATTACTGGAGAAGGTGGCTGTTGATAACTAGGAGCCAGAATGGTTTTAAAACTGGTTTAAAAGGAAGGTGCACAGTAGGAAAACAAACAGTGTTTTAGCTTTCTAAAGAACCTGGTACACTAAGTGAAACAATATTAAATTACTTAAAAGTTATTCTCTCTTGCTATGTTAACAATGTAATAAGTAGACAATATACGAATGTAATTCAACTAATGGGAACTGGGTTGTTGGGAGGGAATATTTTTTATCCACTCTATTGTGATGTCTAATCCCTACACTTAAGCTACCATTCCAAGAGTAGCTGATAAAAAGGGTACAGGAAAAAAAGGAAAGACAAATTGGACCTATTAATGTGCGCTTATCCATGCATGAACCGTTTTTGGAAGAATACACAGATATATGTAATTGTGGTTTCCAGTCTATACCCATTTTTTTAAAAACCATAAACTTGGATTATTTTATTTATAACACTAGAGGTTTCTGAAATAAATAAAATCCATTTATATATGTTGTATATTTTTAAGTTTGTACATAGACCCTAGGTGGGCTCAGAATGGAGTCCATTCAAGGTGTCAAGAGGACTAGGTTATGAGATGCTTATCAGGGGCCTGGGAACCCTCGGATGAAAGTAAAATTTAGCTAAAGTGATTGCTAACAGCACTTTGACAATTATGTTGAGAGAAACCAAGAAAAGCGGTAAAATACGTGGGAAGGCCACAGGCTTTGAAATCTAGATAATTGGATAATTCAAATCTAGTTTAGTCACTTACCAACTATTTGACCTTAAGCAAATTATTTAGATCAGTGGTCGCCAACCGGTGGTCAGTGGACCACTGGTGGTCCGTGAGGTCTGAAAGGTTGGCCTTCTCTTATTTAGACTATAGGCCTTGGTTTCCACATTTGTAGAAATGAGAGACTTTTCTAGGTAATGGTTCCTCATCTTTATTTGAGGGTCCCTATATATAAGTTGGTTCCCATTTTCACATGACAAAAATAAATTTTCAGTGCCCAAAGATTAAAATACTATGGAAATTATAAAGATTTCAGTTCAATAATACTTAAAGTTGGCAATCTTATGAGGAAAGAGCTACTGATGGGCACTTTTATAAAGCCACCAATTAGGGCAATTTGACACGTACACCGAATTTGAAATGCCTGACCTAGCAATCTCACTTTATACTGCAGATATGCTTATATAGTGAGTGATATAATGCCTGAGAATGTTCACCACAGTCATTGTAATCTCAAAAAATTAGAACTGTAATAAACATTAGGCAAATAAATGGTTATATCCACAAGTAAGAACGCTATATGCACTTCCAATGGAAATATAAACTGACACATTCCCAACCCAGAAAAAAGAATTGACCGAAATCCTTAAAATTGTGATGATCTTTGACATTTTGTTCGGTATTCTCAGAACTAACGATGTGCGAATAGAAAGACAGAGATGTTCACAATAGTCTTTAAAAGAACAATATATCTCTTACAACCTATTGTTAATAAAAGTTAACCAACCAAAGGGAAATAGTCATCAAAAATATGTCAGATAAGTCTTTAGTAAAATGAGAAGACATTTATTACATATTGAAGGGGAAAAAAGCAGGCAAAGAGTAATATAGTCTGTATATTCCACTTTTGTAAAAAGTAAATCACTACATGTAGCATATGGAAGTATACAAAAAGTACATATATACAGAAAAAGAGTTACAAATTGTTATATCCAGAAAGTAGGATTATAGTTTAAAAATTTTTCTTTATTTTTTCAGCTTACTTTTTCTATAATTCACATATTATTCTTGTATGAATAAAGCTATTTTATTTTTAAGTAAAATAAAATAATTAAGAATAAAATCTTTGCATATTAGCATAACCATGGATTCGGACACTACGGTGGTGGGGGCTTGTCCTGGGGGGGTGCGAGTGGCCAGGGAGGGGTCAGGGGGGAAAAAAAGGAGACATATGTAATACTTTAAACAATAAAAAATAAAAAGAATAAAGTCCTTTGCAGCAATGCAATGATTCTGTGAAGATGCTTATTCTAGTTTTTAATCTTGAGCTATAACTTGTCAATAACTCATCTTCAGAGTGTAAAAATAGTTACCAGAAATGAATAAAAACCAACACTATAGTCTCTCTAGTTATTAAATATACTAAAAACACTACTCTTTCACCATTTCCTTCTGGTAGACAACAGCCTTATCCTATTTTCCATACCCAGGAACCAATAACCAAATAAATCTAACAGAGAAAAAGACAAAACAAATCTGCTCTGGGAGGATTCTTAACAAACCAGTGGGACTCTTCTCATTAAAAAACAACAACAAACAATCAAACCATAACAACAACAAAAACTCAACCCAGATCTTCTCAACAGCTACAAATTTTGAGTTTACATTTTCTCTCCTAGAAATTTTTAGCAGCCAGAATCCGCTGCACTCCACCTGCAACATCATCATAAATTCAGCACTAACGCCGAAAGAACAGCACCACCTACTGAGTCACCTGCCCAACAGAAAATCATGACTAAATTCACTCCAACTACTCACACCACATCAGTGCCTAAAGCTGAACAGGGAGAGCTAGCTGTTCTCAAGACTTTTTAAATTCTCTCTTCCCTCTAACCCAGGAAGAATTTCCTAATAATCCCACTTACCATTGTTGTTGGCAATTAACGTGACAAGGGTCTTCTTTGTACTGTCGCTGTTCTGTGCCCCGCTGTTACTGACGGTGGTGGACCCCGCGGCAGAAGCATGGGCAGAGATGGGTGCGGGAGCTGAGACTGGCTGCTGGCTCACAGAAACTGTGGGGAAGGGAGGCACAGTCACTTGAAGGCAGGGACAGTTGACACTGAAGGATGCTGTTCTAATCTTCCTCCCCCTTTCATCTTATTGCAGGTGTCTAAGCCCAAAAGTTTCCCTGCATTATTTGTAAAGCCAATTGTTGATCTATTTCTCCTCCTATCTGTCCCTCACTCCACCGATTAGACACAATGCCACCTTTTCTGTGTCTCATTCCCTAATTGATGGAGTTAAATGACAAGCTCACTGAACTGGGATTTTAATGTATCGCTTACACAGTCAAGCAAACCTCTAGGATGCAAACAAAGCTTTAGCAGCACCACAACCAGTATTCACATCCATGCATAGTAAGTCACCCACGAGATGCTAAACTGTGTTCTGTTTCAGCACAAATCAATACTATCTTCTGCTCCCAAGGCAAGGAAGTTAAAAATAAAGAGAGCACAACAGGCACAATTTGGCAGAGGAGATATGGGGAGGACTACCGCCCACTTTCCAAATTCAGGGCTAAAAACTTGACCCCTGCAACATCACTTTTTTTTTTTTTTTAACAGAGAGGAAGGGAGAGGGACAGAGAGCTAGAAACATCAATCAGCTGCCTCCTGCCTGCCCCCCACTGGGGATGTGCCCACAACCAAGGTACATGCCCTTGACCAGAATCAAACCTGGGACCCTTCAGTCCACAGGCCAATGCTCTATCCACTGAGCCAAACCGGTTTCAGCAGCATCACCTTTTTGAAAGAAAAACTATCCTTGAAGGCAGGTACAAAGCAAATTCTACTCAGCTCACAAGTGAAACTAAATTCAAGTAAAAGAAAAAAAAAAGCCAAGACTATGTGAACTTATTTTTGGACTGCATGCATAAATGGGCACCGACATACATCATTAACTTTGCATTCTTGTTTATACAGTATTTGGTATGAGGACTGCTAGATGTTTCGTAAATATTAGTTAATACAACTCTCAATGTTTTTTTTGTTTTGTTTGTTTTTAATATATTTTATTGATTTTTTACAGAGAGGAAGAGAGAGCTAGAAACATCGATGAGAGACAAACATCGATCAGCTGCCTCCTCCTGCACAACCCCTACGGGGGATGTGCCAGCAACCAAGGTACATGCCCTTGACCAGAATCGAACCCTTCATTTCACAGGCCGACGCTCTATCCACTGAGCCAAACCGGTTAGGGCCAACTCTCAATTTTAATGAATTAAATACAGTGTGTCTAACTTTATGTATGAGGAAACGAAGGCACATACAGATTAGACACTGAAAAATAAAGGTAGCACCAGTACCACAAGGAAGCGTCCCTGGATTATTACAGTCCTTCCCTACTTCATACTTTCTTAACAAAGATGTCCTTCAATTAAGACAACTTAATGTAACATCAAAGCGTTTTTGTTACCTGTAGTAGTTTTATCCACTGAATTATAATCTTCAACTACAGAATCCTCAATCACATCACTGATTTTCTGCCATGGCTCCAGCTCCTCCTCCTCACATTCCATAAACAGGTCGGTGTCCGCCATGCTACAAAAAATAAAATAAAATAAAAAATAAGATATTGATCCCAGAATGGAAAAAAAAAAGTGCTTTTTATACAAAACACTGAATCTGATGGTTGAATCCATTGGTAACCTATCCCCTTGTACCACTCTCCACCATGTCCTCTAACCTCCCCTATTTCCAAGGGTCCAAAATTATTATACATTAAATACTATTTTATTTCTGAGCCTTTTTGCAACCTCTTAAATTCTGCACCCAAATGAGAATCTCATTTGTCTCACACTAGTCCCAGCCCTACTACTGTTTAGTACTCCCCCATAGTTTTGAAGTCAGCTACGTGCTTCATTTTAATTTTCTTTTTTTTTTTTTTTGTAAATATATTTTTATAGATTCCAGGGAGGGAGAGGGAAAGATAGAAACATCAATGATGAGAGAATCATTGGTCGGCTGCCTCCTACACATGCCCTATTGGAAACTGAGCCCACAACCCAGGCATGTGCCCTAAGATTTGAACTGTGACCTCTTGGGTTCACAGGTCGACACTCAACCACTGAGCCACGCGGGCCGGGCCGCAGCTATGTGCTTCTTTTAAAAACAAAGTCTACTGGTACATCTCTGCAATGTAAACAAAGAGCTATTGCTATTCGGCCCTCCCATACTGGCGGGCTAAAGGTCAATTTCTTTGACTTGGAATGGGAGTAAGCATTACTGCTCAATGTTCAAACAAAGCCTTTAACGCAAAGGTTCTCAGGCCCTTAGTATCTCTAACATTTTCACCACACCACCAGGCAAAAAATAAAACAAAGCAAAACCACCAACCTGAGGTAAGCAGTGAGGTCCTTACGGAATGGTAGCATTTGTTTTTGAGATGCCCAACTAGATGGCATTCTCTTGAAATTTTAAAAAAATCCGTGAGTTAACTAGCTACAGCCAAGTGCCCCGTTTTAATGGGTAAAGTGTTTTATTAATTTGCTCCTAAGTAGTCCAATCTTCTTTTTAATTATTTGTTTCCCCAAAACCACAAAGGGGAGAAGGAATGAGCAAGAAAAGAAAAAGATCTACGATACCAACTTAACGTTTCTTAGTTTCATATTTAATTTACATATATTAAAGACAACGCTAGCCATAAATTGAATTAAAAAGAAACCAAATCCATCTCAGTCATGCTTTGAGCCAAGACTATGCACAGCTGTACTTTCCAGTCTTATTCCACTGAAAACGGTAACACTCTAAACTTGCCCCCCTAACCACTTTTGTTTGTTAATCCTCACCTCGGGATATTTTTCCCCACTGATTTTTAGAGAGTGTAGGGAGGTGCAAGGGGAGTGGGGGATAGAATGTGACAGAGACACATCGATTGGTTGCCTTCCGAATACATCCCCTGCAAACCAGGTTTGTGCCCTTGACCAGGAATTAAACCTGGCGCCCTTTAGTGCACAGGCTGGTGCTCTAATCACTGGGCACACTAGCTATGACCCTAACTACGGTACTTAATTTTATACATTGTTCCTTGATGTATAACTTTCTGAGAGCCACAGGCCATAGATAAATATCAAACCCAGAAGAATAAATATATATGTGGAAAACCTCTATAGATGGTTTTGAAGAATCTTCTTTCATGCCCTGAAAGTGGTTAGCAAACTCATTAGTCAACAGAGTAGCAAGCTGCATGTGGCTTGCGAGCCACAGTTTGCCGACCACTGCCCTAACTGGTTTGGCTCAGTGGCTAGAGGGTTGGCCTGCGGACTTAAGGGTCCCAGGTTCGATTCTGGTTAAGGGCATGTACCTTGGTTGCAGGCACATCCCTAGGAGAGGGTGTGCAGGAAGCAGCTGATCAATGTTTCTAACTCTCTCCCCCTCTCCCTGTAAAAAAATCAATAAATATATTTTTTTAAAAAGAATCTTCAGCTCTGACCAGCTGCAAGCAAACTCTGCATACATATGCTGAGCAATCTACAAAAAATTTTCCTTCAAAATAAATAAAGCTATCTGACCTAGACTCTTATCTCAGAACATGATCATTATTTTCATTTCACCATCTCTAGCTCAGAGTACAAAAATTTAACTTCGTTGGAAAGATGGCCCATGTTACAATAGACATCAACCTAAATACTTCAGTCAAACTTTAAAAATGAGAAACGCAAATTTAGCATCCTTCATTATAAAAAAGCAATCTTCATTAATATGATGAAATGCTGTATTTATTATATCCACTAAGATGCTGAAGAAAGAAACATCATCATTCTCTTTGGTCTTTCAAGTGATCCATGGCACATAGTCAGTCACCTTTTGACTATTTTTGACCAAAGACAGGAATTACTATTTATGTGGTACTAAAGCGTACAGATCTTCCCAAACTATCATTCTACTCATGTTTAGCCTATTTCCACACCAAACCTTTAACTCGAGCGCTCTGTGTGTGTGTATGTGTGTGTGTGTGTGTGTGTCTCGCTCTTTCTCTCTCTGTCTCTCTCTCTCGGAAAAAAAAAAGTATATATACGTACATACATTTTGTGTTTTTTTTTTAATTTCGGAGAGGGAGAGGGAAAGAGATGGAAACAATGATGAGAGAGAATCATTGACTGGCTGCCTCCTTCATGCCCTCTACTGGGGATTGAGCCCGCAACCCGGCTATGTGCCCTGGAATTGAACCGTGATCTCCTGGTTTATAGGTCGACGTGCAACCACTGAGCCAGGCTGGCTGTCTAAAGCAAGCATGTTTTGCCCTCACCAGTTTGGCTCAGTGGCTAGAGCATCGACCTGTGGACTCAGGGGTCCCAGGTTTGATTCTGGTCGAGGGCAAGTGCCTTGGTTGTGGGCACATCCCCAGTGGGGGACGTGCAGGAGGCGGCTGATCGATGTTTCTCTCTCTTCAATGTTTCTAACTCTCTTCCCTCTCCCTTCCTTTCTGTAAAAAAATAATAATAATAATAATAATATATTTAAAGCAAGCATGTTTTAAAAACCTTTATTGTAGAAAGTATTACATATGTCAAAAACAAGAACTTAAATGTAACCTCTGATTTATAGGAAATACAGCAATAGAGGAATAAGTAGCACCACAAAGAAATAATGAGATAAATCCAGAAAGTTGAGATCCTCTATAAGGAAATAATCAGCAAATGCAGAACCTGAAATTTTATACGGTCTCCTTTGAAATGTCAACGCCACATACACACACACAGTGAGAAGACCAAAGTTGATGAAAAGAAACTAGACATAAGTGCAACACGTGAACCTTGACTGGATTCTGGTTCATAAAAAAAACTATAACATTTGAGACAAATGGGGCAGCTGGATCTAGAATACAGGCATGCCTTGTTTATGGTGCTTCAGATAACTGCATTTTCTACAAGTAGAAGGTGTATGGCAGTGGTTCTCAACCTTCCTAAGGCCGCGACCCTTAGGAAGGCATCCAGTTCCTCATGTGGTGGTGACCCCCAACCACGAAATTTTGCTACTGTTATGCATCGTGATGTAAATATCTGCATTTTCCAATGGTCTTAGGCGACCCCTGTGAAAGGGTCGTTCGACTCCCAAAGGGGTTGCGACCCACAAATTGAGAACCGCTGGTGTATGGCAACCCTGTGTTGAGCAAGTCGATCAGCACTCTTTTTCTACCAGTCTCAGATGATGGTTAGCACTTTTCAGCAATAAAGAATTTTAAATTAAGATCTGCTCATCGTGTTTTTAGACATAACGCTATTGTACTGTTTATAACAGGTTATAGCATAGTGTAAACATAACTTGTATATGCACCAAGAAACCAAAAAAATTGTGTGACTTGCTTTATTCCGATGGTCTAGAACCAAACCCGCATTTTCTCCAAGGTATGCCTGAGGTTACCAGATGCCATTTGGGAATTTTTAAGAAAGGATAATGATATTAGCATTCTGTAGCGGATATATGAAATATTTAATGTTAAGTGTTATGGCTGTGACTTACAACTGGTTCAGCAAGTATACAGATATTTTGGCATTTTTAAAGAGACATCAGATATGCCAATATGTTAAAAATTGTTGCATCTAGACCCTGGCTGGGAAGCTCAGTTGGTTAGAACATCGCCCGATATAGCAAAATTGTGGGTTTGGTCCCAGCGGTTTGGCTCAGTGGATAGAGCCTTAGCCTGTGGATGAGACTGAAGGAGCTTAGGTTTGGTTCCCAGTCAAGGGCAAGTACCTCAATTACAGGTTCAATCCCTGCCCTGGTAGGGACAGGTATGGGAGGTAGCCAATCGATGTTTCTCTTCCCCTCTACCCCCCACCCCTGCATTCCCTTTCCTTCCCCATTCTCTTAAAAAACAACTGTGGGTTTGATCATCCCCAGCAGAGTACATACGAGAAACAACTAATGAATGTTTAAGTGAAACAACAAATCAATGTTTCTCTCTCTCATAAAAACACACATCAATAAATAATGTTTTTTAATGTTAGGTAGTGTAGGTACTCCTTATAGTATTTTTACCTTTTGTACATACATGGAATTTTATTAGTAAAAAGCTGAGGGATCAGATGAAAAGGTCTGTGAATTTAATGTATAATACAGTGACTATAGTTGATAACACTGTATCATATATCTGAAATTTGCTAAGTTAAAATGTTCTCACCAAAATAAATAAGTAAATGAGTGAGGTGATGGACATATTAATTGATCCTTCCACAATATATATCAAATCACCATGATGTATACTTCAAATATCTTAAAATTTTTTGTCAATTGTACCTCTGAAATGAAAAAAAAAAAAAAGATGGGGAGAAAAACTACCTAACGCATATTTTGGTTGTGGTATTTTATACTACAACTAGAGGCCCAGTGCATGAAAATTCATGCATTGGAGAGGGGGATCCCTCAGCCCAGCCTGCCCCCTCTCATAGTCTGGGAGCCCTGAGGAGCAGGAGGCACCCCGGAGATCAGAAGGTAATGCCCCATCACACCTCTGCTGCTGCCACTGCCAGCAGCACAAGCCTCAGCTAGCCCTGGGCAGCTGAGCAGCCACCATCCAAGGCTTGCCTGTGCCTTGGGCTGGCCCTGGGTGGCTGAGGGAACTGGGGGACTCCAGAGGCAGGCGCGCAGAGCAGCCGGGCCCACCTTGCTGCATGCCTGCCATCCTGGTGAGGCTGAGGGGATTGGGCACCTCCATCTTGTGGCTGTGGACACCCTCATCTTTGAGGGCAGGGCAGTCAATTAGCATATTCCCTCCATTTTGTCTTTGGGTGCCATCATCTTTGAGGGTGGGATAGTCAATTAGCATATCCCCCCTTATTGGCTGTGTGCACCGCCATCTTTGCGTTTGTGACGGTGTGCGGGTCAATCAGCATATTCTCTTTATTAGATAGGATAGTCTGTCATCTTTTTGCCATTTACTAAGTCAAACTGATAGCTTTGTTGGTTGAATTTTCTGTTAACCTGCTCTTATTTCTAGAAGCAATTTTCATACAGATTACATGCATGTGTCTTACAATATAGCACAATAATCAACATTAGGAAAAAAGAAATTGCCAAAACCGGTTTGGCTCAGTGGATAGAGCATTGGTCTGTGGACTGAAAGGTCCCAGGTTCGATTCCGGTCAAGGGCATGTACTTGGTTGTGGGCACATATCCCCAGTGGGGGGCGTGCAAAAGGCAGCTGATCGATATCTCTCTCATCGATGTTTCTAACTTTCTATTCCCTCTCCCTTCCTCTCTGTAAAAAAACAATAAAATATATTTTAAAAAAATTAATCTAAGGTTTTGTCAGAGGTAGTGTAAAATGAGATGAACATTGCCATGTTCCATTAATCCAATTCATTATTTCCCATCTTTTTGTTGTTGTTAAATCATCACCTGAGAATATTTTTTCATTGATTCTTAGAGTAGAAAGAAGAGAGAGAGAAACATCAATGTGAGAAAGACACAAGGATTGGTTGCCTCCAGCACGTGCCCTAACCAGGGTTGGGGATTTAGCCTGCAACCGAGGTACATGCCCTTGACTGGAACCAGACCCTTTAGCCTAACATTCTATCCACTGAGCCAAACCGGCTAGGGCCATTCATTATTTGACATCTTGGTAACATATATGGTTTCTGTATTTTATAGTAACAACTAGAGGCCCGGTGCACAGATTCATGCACATCAAAAGGAAATTAATTAGAAGAAATTTTAGAGGCGAGGGAAGGACTGCGGGAAGTTGGCTCCAGGGCATGCCTGGACTGTCTCGTCCAGTCCCAATTGGCCGGACGGCAGCAGCAAGCTAACCTACTGGTTGGAGTGTCTACGCCCTGGGGTTCAGTGTACATCATAGCAACTGGTCAAGCAGTTGGACAATTAGCATATTAGGCTTACACACACACACACACACACACACAAACACACACACACACACACACACTAAAGGCCAGGTGCACAAAATTTGTGCACGGGTGGGGTCCCTAGGACTGGTTGGTGATCAGGGCCAATCAGGTTCCCCACCTCCTCCTTCCCTAGCTGCCTGCGTCCACTGCCACCCACCCCTGGTTCCCGGTCCCAGCCCAGGGACCAGTCCCTGATTGGGCAATCAGGGCCTGCCAGCCAGGAGAGGGACCAGGAGATTGGCCAGCAGGCCCCATGGGAATCAGGGCCTGCAGGCAGCTCCTGTGCTGAACATCTACCCTCTGGTGGTCAGTGCATGTCAAAGTGACCGGTCATTCCCTTGTAATGGTTGCTTAGACTTATACAAAGATTGTACTAGCAATATGATTTTTGTGCACTAGGTAAGCTTTACTTAACACTGCAGCTCACCCAGGACTATTAGCAATTCCTGCAGTCTTTTAATACGTTAAGTGCCATGCCAGTTTCTGGCTGCCAGCATATATGTGAAATCGGACATTGTGGGCTAAACGAAAGAAAGACAAAACAGGCTTGGCGCTTACTGTGTTAAGTATTTGGCATTCATCCTTGTGGGTGTACCAGGTACAGACCTTTCTAGGGAGGAGTGAATTGTCTTAAATGTGGGCATATATGGTAGTCTATTTTATATTCAGGACCTATATAATCAACTAATCAGTAAAAGCTTATATAATTGAAAAGTCTCCTTATAAATGAACGTATTTAAAAGCAGCAGAAAGAATCCTGCAGATATACCTGTCAGTCTACTTTTGAGGTATTTAACGGGCAGCCAATGTTTACCTATCTTCATCTCAAATAAGATTAGGAAAACATGTTTTTTACCAAAGCTCCCCAGACACATTTGGTTCTGAAACTTTGAATTCGTTTAATTTGTCTGTTTCTTTCGTAGCTGTAAAGGCAATTCCAGGAACAAAGAATTCAGAATCTAAATTTTCAATTCACTGCTAGTACATACTAGCTCATAAATCAATATACTACAAAGAACACTTGGAACAGGAAAAATGTTTTCATAAACGAAAAATTTAAGAACATCACTCTCTTCCTGTAGGTTGAGAAATAAATAAGTTACCTCAATTTGGAGCTTTAAAAAGGATTCACTGCAGAAAACCTACAGGACTGAACTCCTTAATATGGCTATAAAATGAATTATTGTTAAACCGGTAATAAGCTTTTATTTATCCAATCCTTTGTATAGCCCATTTTAACCCTCAAAGGATCTGTTACATGTAGTATTCACAATAGATCCTTACATAGTTTTAATAACCTACTATTCCCAAACACAAAATGCTTTCTGCTTTTCTGACAACAAATCTCCTATCAATAAGCACCCAAATATTAAGTTATATGCTGTTTACTAAAACAACTAAAGCAAGCAATGAGTTCCCTATTTTCAAAGGGTTTAATATTCAGGAGTCCCTCTCCCAGTAAAAGTTTTTCTTCACAGACAGTTGTATGTGGTCTAAATTCCATTTTTAGTCCCTCAACTGCAATTCACGGTTAAAACTAGCAAAACATTAGTCTCTTTCCCCTCCCCAGAGTTACATGTAAAAATATTTTTGTGGCTGTGCCTTAATATCACAAACATAAATGCCAAAGAATCTATCGAAGTCATACCATATTAATATGACAAAGCACCAACCAGCTCTAGGGTCTGTAATTTAAACCAGAGGTCTCCACCTTCAACAAAAACATGTATGGAGAATAAGTCACCACATTATCTGGAAATGTTTTCTTTTACTGTGACATAGCCAGGTATTATGCACTTTACGTGCATTATCTCTGTGATTCTCACAACTTTTTGTCCCAAGCAACTAAGTTTTACAGATGGGGTAAGTAATCTCGCACGTGGTTACAGTCAGTAAATATCCCTCCTACATGCCCCCTAATTGGGCACAAGCACGCAACTCGGATTGTGTCCTGACAGGAAATGGAACCATGACTTCCTGGTTCATAGGTCAACACTCAACCACTGAGCCACACCAGCTGGGCAAGATGTCGACATTTGAGAATGCTAATTTCACTCTCAAATTTTTATCATTGGTAACAAAATGATGTCAATTGTTTTCCTCTAAGTGACAAGCCCACTTCATTCAAGAAAACATCTACCAAACACTCAAGTGTAAAAAAAAAAAAAACTAATGTCAGTCATTCTTTCAAGTACAAATGCTGTTCCATGAAACAAACAATGCTGTTCCACAACTCCATCTCACAAGTCCTTTTCCTTATGACATGGATCAGACCTTGTTAGGCAGCAAAGTACTTTAAGCATACTTCCCATTTGGCCACAGATACTTAAAAATTAAAAAGACTTGAACTCAAGGGCTGATATATATTTTTTAAATCTTTATTGTTGAAAGTATTACATCAGTCCCCTTTTTCCTCCCATTGACGCCCTCCAGCCTGCCCCCGCCACCCCTCCCACCAGGCCTTCACCACATCTGTGTCCATGGGTCATACATACATGCACACAAGTCCTCTGATTGATGACTCCCCCCCTCCCCCACCCACTATCCCTTCCCTCCCATTCCGCACTCTGTTCCATGCCGCTGTGTCTCTGGACCGACTCCATTCATCGGTTTATTTGGTTCATTAGATTCCACATGAGTGAGATCATATGTATGTGTCTTTCTCTGACTTATTTCACTTAGCATGATACTCCCTAGGTCTCAAGGTCTGAGATTTAACCATTTTTATTGCTTCGTCAAAGACATTCTCAAGTAAGGATTGTAAGAGTTTTACTCAGCTTCTTTGCTTTGTGCTAAAACACCGACCCTAGTTTTACCCATCCTTGCTTTTGGAGCATGAGTGGACATGTCAGGGAAGGAGATAAACAGCATTTCAGTGTTACTTTGTAAATAGTTATAACCTCAAGGGCCTGAGATCCCTATTTATCAGTGGCTCATACTTTCTGAACTGCTTTCCTAGATTATACCACTGGTTCAAGGTGGGGGTGAAAGCACCAACAAAACTCTGTTCACCCCCCGAGTCTTCATTCTGTTTAAGTTCATTTAAGTTTGAGAAACACACCAACCCAGGAAAGCAGGAAACCAAGGACACAGATGGCAATTTTGTCTTAAGGTTTTATTTTGAGCACCTTCATATACAGACCAACAATTAATTCTCCATGTGGAAGTTGCCTTCATCAGTCTCAACGGAGGACAACAGGTAACAATGTAGAGATGACACCTCCCTCGCCATCAAACCTGGGGGTGCGACCCGACCAAATTGTGCCCTTTTAGCCATTTCCAAGTTACTTTTCTATGAACTCCAAGAACTGTGCCAAGTGCATCAAACTGCGAGTCCGATGCCCGGTCCCAAGAGCGAGGGCGGCGGAGAGGGGTGTCGCAAAATTCCACGTCGATCCCCAGGAAGCGGCCTTCCCTGCTCCTTTGTCATCCGGCTGATTTTTCTTCGGTTTCGTTGGAGAGAGAAAAACCCCATCATCAGAGTTGACCTGCGGGTTTGGAGCTGCGGTGCAAGGTGTCAAAACCGGAAGGTGGAGAAGATGGGCTCCACAGCCTGCAGCCAGAGGGCTGAGCCAGCCCTACTGTGCACACCTCAACCTCCATCTCAAAAAAGAAAACCCAGACTGGGCTCTTTTCAAACACTCTACCTTTGTGAGCCCAGAAGAAGTTCCAGGACGCGTGAGCAGGGGGAGGGCGGGAACCCCGCGTCTAACGGGGGAAGACGTCGGGAGAACTCCCAGAAAGGAGGGCAGGCAGGTGGATCTACGAGAAAACCCCCCGCTCCTTCTTTTTTTTTTTTTTTTTTGCAGAGTTGGGTGCTGAGAATCCAGAGGAAAAATAGTCCCTGGGATAAACATGGCGCCCACCGCGGCGGAATGGAATCCCCAGAAAAACACTTTCCCGCCCCCCATCCCCTGGTTCCAAGTCGCGGCGCCACATCCCACCCCACCCCCTCACCCCCGCCCCAAAGAAAACCTCGGGGGCCGAGCGAGGGGAGCGGCTCCTCGGCGGTGCGCGCAGAGGCTCGGGATGCGCGCCTGGACCAAGCGGGGCTTACATAACCCGGGGAGAGGCTCAAGCCATCCCCGCTTCCCCTCCTCGCGCTCAAAAGGGGCGCCCCGCTCTCGTTCCCCGCGGCCCGGGGAGCGGAGCAGGCCCAGCACCCCCCGCCCCCCGGCCCCGCGACCCGGGGGACGTCACCCCTGCCCGCCCGCCTCCACCCCAGCGCAGCCTCGCCCCCCGGCCCCACGCCCGCCCCGCCCGCCGTCTCGCCGCCGCCGCC
>JAAGEH010000292.1:827902-910140 GCA_011751065.1 Lasiurus cinereus | reverse complement strand
GGCCCAGTGACCCCAACCACTGTCCCTGGGAACAAAGGCAGCAAAATGACACTCTTCCCTCCAGAGACATTCAGCCAAGTTGGCCTGATTGGCAGCCTGAAGTGGGGAGAACTTTGAAAAGCCCTTTGACCCCCTGAATCCTTCTGGACCCTGAAAACCGCACATGCTTGCTGAGCAGGGTGATTCCTGTCTGTGAGAACGGCTTGGAAATCATGGTGAAGACACTCAGCCAAGACACCCAGTTCTAAGAAGCCATAGACCCAATAACCGTGCTTCTTTGCTTCCATCATGGCCGAGATGGTTTGGCTCAGAAAATACTGAGTCGTCCATGGAAGAGCATCCACTTGTTATTTTTTTTCCCCCCAAACGAAAACGAACGGCTTTCCCGGAATTTGTGTCCTTGATTATCTCCCAAGATGATAAGATGTTAATATTTTCTTTATATATTTGAGGATACTGTTGCCCTTTAGCTCCAGAACTATGGGAGCCTCTGATATGCACAGCGTGGGTCACCTCCAGAGGCCATTTCTGAGCTATTTGGAAAGGCCATGGGCCGATACATGAGCCTGGGAAGAAGATAGGTGCCCTAACCCTATCCACCTTCTCCCTTAGCTTCCATGGCCCCCATGGCTGCTTCCTCAAGGAGGGTAGACTCTCCCAGCCATGGCCTGGTGACCAGCTCCTTCCATACCTGATCTCCAGCCCAGTGGTCCCTACCCCCCCCAGTCACAACCCTCCCAACCTGGTACTTAGAAGATGAGTGTGGCCACAGCATTGGATCCAGAGAGGATCATGGTAGTATCCTCAGACCCTGGTTAGCTGCCTTCCCCACCACTCCCTGACTCCAAAGTGTTTGGGGACAGTATGTGGAGGATGGTGGGAAGCAGATGATTGAGGAAGGGATGGACTTTTGGTGGTGTTTCTTTAAAACACACACACACACACACACACACACACACACACACACAATCTGCCTGGCTGGTGTGGATCAGTGGTTGAGCATGGACCTATGAACCTGAAGGTCTTGGTCGGATCCATGATTCCCTCTCATCATTAATGTTTCTATCTCCCTCTTTCTTCCTCTCTGAAATCAATAAAAAAATATATTTTAAAAAAGAACACCT
Source organism: Lasiurus cinereus (assembly GCA_011751065.1). NCBI lineage: Eukaryota > Metazoa > Chordata > Mammalia > Chiroptera > Vespertilionidae > Lasiurus > Lasiurus cinereus. The sequence continues at coordinate 909,016 of JAAGEH010000292.1, read as the reverse complement.
CAAGGCCTTGACCAGTTTGGCTCAGTGGATAGTGTCGGCCTGGGGACTGAAGGGTCCCAGGTTCAATTCCGGTCAAGGGCATGTACCTTGGTTGCCAGCACATCCCCAGTAGGGAATGTGCAGGAGGCAGCTGAAACAATGTTTCTCTCTCATGGATGTTTCTAATTCTCTGTCCCTCTGCCTCTGCCTTCCTCTCTGTAAAAAGTCAATAAAATATATTTTAAAAAAAACACACACACCTTAAGTTTTACACAAAACAACAAAGTTCTTAAATTTTTTGTTGTTGCTTCATTCCAACTGCTAAATTAAGTACTTCATCCCATTTCATAGCAAAAATGTGATTTCAAGTAGTCATTCTTAGAAGGATTTCATTATTTGAATGGAGAGAATCACTAATCCCTTTTTAAATACTTCTGAAGTCTTTCCAAACCGGATAGGGAAAAGCCTATCGTGAGTTTATGGAATCAATCAGCAAAAAACAAATTCCACATGAAGTTCTAATCCTATTTTATGCTTTCCTGCAATAATGACGGTAATTTATTTAATGTTATTTGCCTCCAAAGGGTTGTCGAATCATATATTTTGCCATGTTGCAAGTGCCAACGTATGCTCTCTGCCAAGGAGGTCTAGACCACATACTGTTGACCAATAATCATTACCATTCCATACTGAAAATGTGTCTTGCATCCATTTCTTCAAAATATATTTATTGAGTACTTGCTGTATGCCAAGCACTGCTTTAGATGCTGGCAATATAGCAACAAGAAAACAAACCAAATCCCTAAACTTGTGACTCATAGGCTAGTGGGAAGAGATGTATACAATCTACACATACACAAATTGTTCCAATATCTATTGTTAAGTAACAAATGGCTCCAAAACTGGCTTAGAACAGTAACAATTTTATTATCTCTCAAAGTTCTAGGAGGTGATTAGGCTAACCAAAACAGTTCTCACTTAGAGCCTCATGTGGTGGCTGAGGCTGAAGTCACTTCAGAAGCTTCCTCAAAAGTCTGAAAGTGGATGAATGTTGGCTTGGACAGCAGCTGGGACTGTTGGCCAGAGCAGCTGACCGTGGACCAACCTCTCAGTGTGGCCTGGGCTTCCTCCTATCATCATGGCTGAGTTCCAAGATTGCCTGCTCCACGAAAGCCAGGCAGAGGTTGTATGGCTCTTTGTGACCTAACTCAGGGGTCACGTAGCATCACATCCACCACAATTACAGGCCCACCTCGGTTCAGGGTGGGTGGGATGGGGAACATCTCTCAAAGGGAGCAGGGGGGACATCCCTTTGTAAGGAAAGTACGTGAAACGGAAAATCTGGTGGTGGCCATCTTGGAAATAGGACCTGCCACAACTTACATAAAGAAATATATAGCCCTGATCGGTTTGGCTCAGTGCATAGAGCATCAGCCTGCGGACTCAAGGGTCTCAGGTTCGATTTCGGTCAAGGGCATGTACCTTGGTTGCAGGCACATCCCTAGTATAGGGAGTGAAGGAGGTAGCTGATTGATGTTTCTCATCGATGTTTCTAGCTCTCTCTTCCTCTCTGTAAAAAATCAATAAAATATATTTAAAAAAGAAATATGTAATATGGGATATGGTATTTTGTGCTGTGGCTGGGGAAAAGAGCAGGATGGGGGAATTGAGAGTGTGGTACAGAGGTAGGGGTGGTTGGAGGAGGCTTCCTCATTAAGGTGATATTTGAGCACAGACCTGAGGACAGGGGAGCCAAGTTCAGGTTTTACTCTTAGTGAAAGCAAAGTCATTGGAGGGTTTTGAGCAGAGGAGTGGCCTGGCCTGGCTGACACTCTTAAAGGATCACTCTAGCTGCTTGTAGAGAGGGACTGGCAGGGGCGAGGGCAGGTGCAGGAAGATGAGTTAGGAGGCTATTGCAGCAATCTAGGTGAGAGGTGATGGCGGCCTGGACCAGGGTGAGAGCGGGAGAGCTGCTACTTTGGCTAAGTGATTCTTCAGTGTGTTGTTCACTCCTCTTTGGCCTATTTTTCTGTAATTTAGTTTGCGTTCTGGGAGATTTGGCTCATGATGGCTAGCAAAATGTGTATGCGTGATGGTGCTGTGCCTGCCCTCAAAGAAATAAAGGAAGCATATCAGGCTGAACGTTAAAATGGGAATTTTGTGGGGCCTCGAGGCACCTTCCAGGAAAGAGTTCGGGGAAACAAGGATAAAGATCAACAGACAATCAGGGAAGGGGGTAAACTCTTTGACATTATAAAAGGTGTCCTAACTCTGCCTCAGTATGAGAGGATGGCTCCGCAGTTGACTGGTGGCTGGAAGAAATCAGGGGTAGAGACAGTCTCTAGTGTCAGAGAATTTGAAGAAAGCTCTACCGCCTTGAAAAACTGAAGCAGCCAAAACCAGTTTGGCTCAGTGGATAGAGTGTTGGCCTGTGAACTGAAAGGTCCCAGGTTCAATTCCTGTCAAGGGCATATACCTTGGTTGCGGGCACATCCCCAGTAGGGGATGTGCAGGAGGCAGCTGATTGATGTTTCTCTCTCATTGATGTTTTTAACTCTCTATTCCTCTCTGTAAAGAATCAATGATATATATATATATAAAGAAAGAAAAACTGGAGCAGTATCTCCAAAAGGGACTATAATACGGTTAGGGTTCCTCTTTCCAGAAACATATTCCCCATGCTAAAGAGGGAATGGCCGTACTCCTTTGGACATAACATTGGAACATTTTGCTGTCTTCAGCTAAACACAAGTGTCTAGAGTGAAGTAATAGAACTGATAGCTGTGGTCCCTCTTCTATCTGAGCACCATTCATAACGAGGGGAAAGCAAAGGAGCAGAATACATAACCTGGATGGGATCCTTAGGAATTCACATGTGCCTCTATGACACCTGGGGGAGGCTCTGAAAGCCAATTCAGCCTGGTATGTTGAAGAAATGGAACTCAACTTCCGTTGCTAAAAATCAATCCCAGGCTTCAGTGGCCAACTTAGAACAATTGAATCCTCTCCTTATGGGTTTCTTAGAAAGCAGGTCAAAAGTTAATGGGAGTACCAACTTGGGCATTGCACAGTTGGGAAGCAGGAGAGTGTTTCTTGTCTACATTTTGTGGAAACACTTATCTGCTTCCTTGACTTATGGTTTTTGCACAAGTTGATAATTGGAACCACCTGTAGCTCGGAGAGTGTCAAGGCAGAGAGACAAATGATTCCAGCCCTTCTTCCAAAGCAGTGAGCCATGGGGGGTCCCTCTGCTGTCATTTTGCTGATATACAGACCCAATCAATCCCCGACTGCTCAGGTTCAGTGTGAGGCTGACAGGTAGGCGTTGGGGTGGAGAGTGGAGAGGATTGTGAGGTCAGTTCAGGCAGAAAGCAGCTTCATGGGAGACAAAGCCAGGTTTCCTCAAAAACAAGCATCTTGCTCCCTATAACACACACTCAGGGTGGTCAAATGCAGGAGGTCAAATTCGGGAGCTACTCATTTGGGAAGACCTGAGAGCTAGCTAGAAAAATAATGGAGAAATCTTCACCATCTGAGCATCTCCCAACTCAGGATTGAAAGCAGATTGCACTGGGCCTGGAAGTCAAAAGACATCAACATGTATGAGTAGGAAGGACACTGAAATGCCTCACTCGGGGAACAAAGTTGCAAAGAATATACACTGAGTGGCTAGATTATTATGATTTCTGAACACATAATAATCTGGCCACTCAGTGTATATTCTATATAATAAAAGGCTAATGTGCAAATTGTCCCCTCTACCAGGAGTTTGACTAGCAGGCAGGCTGGCCAACTGCCCATATCCCCTCCCTCTAGCCAGGCTGGGCGAACTCCACCCATGCACGAATTCATGCACCAGGCCTCTAATATATTTACACACACACACAAACACTGTGTGTGGCCAGATTATTATGCATTCAGAGATCATAATAATCTGGCCAGTCAGTGTATACACCTTATGTTCACTGCAGCATTATTTACAAGATCTGGAAACAGGCCAAATACCCATCAGTAGATGAGTGGCTGAGAAAGCCGTGGTACATTTACACAATGGAATACCAGTCGGCTGTTAAAAAAAGAAGGAAAACTTACCTTTTGCAACAGCATGGATGGACCTAGAGATGATGGTGCTAACGTGAAAGAAGCCCATTTGAGAAAGACAAATGCCATAGGATCTCACATGTGGAATCTAATGAACAAAATAAACTGATGAACAAAATAGAAATAGAGGCGTGGTTACATGGAACACACTGAAAGCTATGAGACAGGAGAGTTTTTTGAGGGGGCTGGATGAAAGAAGGTGAAGGGATTAAGCAAAAAATAACACTGACATATAGACATAGACAACAATGTGGTGATGGGCAGAGGGAAAGAGCGGTGTGGTTAGGTGGAGGTGGGCAAAGCAGGGAGCAAGGAGACAGAAGGAGACTTTGCTTTGGGTGATGGGCTCACGATGCAGTGTGCTGATGATGTTGGATTGTACACTGGAAACCTGTATAGTTTTGTGAACCAAACCACAATAAATTCAGTTTTTGAAATGGGAACTTGGGAACTGCTGCTAGGAATTATTTAAGAATAGTATTTGTGCCCTAACTGGTTTGGCTCAGTGGATAGAGCGTCGGCCTGCGGACTGAAAGGTCCCAGGTTCGATTCCGGTCAAGGGCATGTACCTTGGTTGCGGCGGGCACATCCCCAGTAGGAGGTGTGCAAGAGGCAGCTGATTGATGTTTCTCTCTCATCCATGTTTCTAGCTCTCCATCCCTCTCCCTTCCTCTCTGTAAAAAAATCAATAAAATATATTTTTAAAAAAGAATATTATTTGCTACCTCCTAGTGTTTAGAGGAGCTAGGGGCTTTTCTGGGGGGCGCAGAAAATTTTCAGGAGCCAAAGGAAGTTTCAGACTGAGTATCTAAAAGAAGAGTTCCTCATTAGTTTTCAGAAAGAGGCAATTAAAGGTTTCTGTCTTCAAAATTTATTTTGTAAGAAATGCAGAGCAACAACTTCATCAGTCACCCAGACTTCTCTGTGAGTTGCTGTGTGATTTCACAGAAGATAATACTTTAGTTAAACTTTGAATTAAATTAATATTATTTAAGAGCTGTACTGTTTTATCTAGGTTGTTTGCTACAGGGTTGAGCAGGTATAATTACAAAGTAATTGAATTGATTCCATAAAGCTCCATGGAAAAATGAGATGGATTACTTTATAGACACACTTGTTATGTGGCTTGTTCGTTATAATAGATTGCAAAATAAAATTTAATTAAAACTTCCTTTTTTTTCCGTAGGATTGATTCTTTTCTAATTTAGCAGTGTTTGTATTTCATTATAGTCGTGGATAATCTCCAGAACAAAACTGTGGACATTAACTTACTGATCCATTCTTTTTGAGGACATGAGAATTAATATCATTATTTTTACAGATGAGGAGACTGAAGTATTCTCCAGAATTACATTTTAAAGATTTCGGGTGTAGAAAAGTGGTAAGACCCTTTTGGGTCTTTTATTTTTTTTAAATCCTCAAATGAGGATATGTTTTTACTTATTTTTTTATCTTTTAAAATATATCTTATTGATTTTTTTACAGAGAGGAAGGGAGAGGGATAGAGAGTTAGAAACATCAATGAGAGAGAAACATCGATCAGCTGCCTCCTGCACACCTCCTACTGGGGATATGCCCGCAACCAAGGTACATGCCCCTGACCAGAATCGAACCTAGGACCTCTCAGTCCTCAGGCTGATGCTCTGTCCACTGAGCCAAACTGGTCAGGGCTGAGGATATGTTTTGAGAGAGAGAGAGAGAGAGAGAGAGAGAGAGAGAGATAAGAGAGAAATAGCGATCTATTACCTCCCATACACACCCCAAATGGGCATGGAATCCACAACCTAGGAACCTAGTTGTGTGCCTTGACCTGGAATTGAACTTGCAACTTTTGGGGTGCATGGATGACACTCCAAACAACTGAGGCACTGGGTCAGGACTGGGTCTCTTCTTACTACTGAGCATGTATGGTAAGAGTGAGGCTATCTCCTATCAGAGCCAGGACTCATTTTTAGTGCCTTTTCTATTGCCTAAAACATAAAGATAATAAAATCTGAAAATGTGCAAGTGCCAAGATTCAACCATTTAAAGTCATTTTATAGGAGGAAAATGATTTAACCTTCATTTATCCAGGTAATAACTCACTTTTCTAGTTTGCATGTAAATGCATGAGTGTATAAGCACTGGCAGCCAGGTGTGATTTGAGTCTTCCTTTCCTTCAGACCCTGCTTCCTGGAGCCTCTGATCTCTGCTCCTCCTATTCAAAGTCTTTAGTCCTATCCTAGAAGAGCAAATCTTCGGTTTTTCTGCATTGTGAACCCCTTGAAAATCTCTATGCAAGTTATGGGTTATCTCCTCTAGAACAATGCACATTTGTACATAGATACAAAATTTTGCCAACATATCCAGGCTCGAAGTCCATTTGTGTGCCTGTGCCTGAAGCTCAGAGAAAAAGCCTTAGGCTCTGGGCTCATTGGACAAGATGCTTCACTCCCTCTCTTCCCAGAGACATGATACATCTCACAGTAATCATATGAACACGAATGCCCAAGAAAATAGAGATTCCTCTCACTTTAACAAATGGCTTATTATTATTACCAGAGGCCAGGTGCATGAAAAGCGTGCACTGGGAGCTGGGGGGTCTCCTCAGCCTGGCCTGTGCCCTCTTGCAGTCGGGAGTCCTTGGGGGATGTCCAACTGACAGCTTAGGCCCGCTCCCCACAGGGAGAGGCTCTTACCACTGCTGCTGCGCTTACCAGCTGTGAGCCTGTCTCAGGGCTTCTGAGTGAGCAGCACTTCCCTTGTGGAAGCACACTGACAACCAGGGGCAGCTCCTGCATTGAGCTTCTGCCCCCTGGTGGTCAGTGCACATCGTAGAGACTGGTTGTTCTGCCATTTGGTCAATTTGCATTTTAACTTTTTATTACATAGGATCATTAAAGTACTAATTGATATGATTGCTACTATTATATATTCTTATCATTCTTCTTATTAAGGTAGTAATGGTTACTGCTATTATTATTTTATGTCTTCCTTTATCTTTGCCCATGATGTTCTTCAATATCTGGGATAGGTCAGGAACCTCTAAAACCAGGAAGACAGACAGCTACCTTGGCTAGTTGAATTGATACCGCTGGAATTGAGGAGTTTATCTCTGATTCTCAAATCCTGAAAAAGAGAGACCCTCCTGGCCCTACTTCACCTGATTCATCGGCCGTGGCTCATTGAATATTCATGGTTCTCTACATTTCCCAGCCTCCTCTGCAGCTATTTCTGTTAGGCAGGGCCTCAAGATTGAACCCCAGAAAATGCACAACACAAGTGTCAGTGAGGGTTACTTCCGCCCTCCCTTCCCATTTAGGGAGATGGTAGAATCACAAGATGGAAGCCGCCTAGATCCCTGAGTCACCCCAGGGAGGAGAACTGAAGTAGTGAGTTATCCGCTACGCAAAGGACTTTACCAGAACAATAACAACAACAAACCTTTATTATGCGAAGCCACTGACACTGCTTAATTTGTTAATTCAGCATAGCCTAACTATGCCAATACATTGGTATAAAGATTGGATTTAAAAAATTACTGCACAACACTTTCATGGTAAAAAGTGGGAGTTGGTATGGCTAACTGGGGAGAGCTGGATATTGCCTACCTTGTATTACAAATATAATACATAAAATGCATAGGACAGTACCTGGCTTATATTAGTTACTCCTTAAATGGTGGCTTTTATTATTAGCTCTTAAGCTAGCCTAAACTATCATGTAAATATTTTATGAGTCATGATAAAATTTGACTATACTCATGGATGACAGGCTCCCTTATTCTCATTCTTTCCCAGATTTCTCACTGGAGCATATCTCTTCTAAATAGTTTGAGTCTTGGAGTCAAACATCTGTTATGAAATTTCTAGGAGTGATAACTTCCAATAAATAAGTAGTTTTATTATATTTAATCAGACAAATACTTAATAAAAGCCCATTATTTCTTCTACATGTTAATTAACAAAAATAACAGGGACCATCATATTGTCAAGTGGTCGTTTAAGTGATCCAGACAATGAAAGGATGTGACATACAAAATTATGCTAACTGTGTGAGACAGATAGCACATTCTGGAAAGAGAAAGGAGAGCTCTCTGCAGGCTCAAGTCTTCAGTGAAAACTTCCAGCGAGGAGTAGAGGTCAGGTCTTGTCTTGACGCTTGGGTAGGATGCAGGAAAATGAGGGAGAGGAAAGCAGGCACTCCAAGTGGACAACAGAATGATCAAGGTACTGATCAAAAGAAAACATGAGGCTCTCTCGGGTCCTTGTTTCCAAGATGACCAAGAAAAGAAGGCCCAACGGTCGTGCCACAAAAAGGCCAATCCATGTGCAGCCTATTCGTTGCACCAACTGTGCCCGCCCAGTGCGTTCCTGAGGACAAGGCTATTAAGTAGTTTGTCATTTGAAACACAGTAGAGGCCACAGCCCTTAGGGACATCTCCGAAGCGAGTGTCTTCGATGCCCATGTGCTTCCCAAACCATATGTGAAGCTGCATTACTGTGTGAGCTGTGCCTTTCGCAGCAAGGTCGTCAGGAACCGTTCTCATGAAGCCGGGAAGGACCAAACACCCCCACCTTGATTAAGGCCTGCCTGCGGGTGCTGCCCCACGATCTCCACCCAAGCCCAAGTAAGGAGCTAAGTCTTTGAAGAGTGAAAAGCTCTAACCGGTTCGGCTCAGTGGATAGAGCATTGGCCTGTGGACTGAAAGGTCCCAGGTTTGTTTCCCGTCAAGGGCATGCACCTTGGTTTCGGGCACATCCCCAATAGGGGGGGTGCAGGAGGCAGCTGATGGATGTTCCGCTGGCTATAACTTGTGAGTTGGCCTCCCTCAGCTTGTTCAAGCCTCAGGGCTCTTCCTCAAACTCCCGCTAGCTTTCTGGCTCTGCAGATCCCAGGATGGTGTCTAAAAGGCCCATTTGACCTGGACCCTGGGAAGGGGGTGTGGGTGGTTCACCCTGTAGTCCTCACCACTGTGTCACCTTGCGCCCTAACTGGTTTGGCTCATGCCTTCCTTTTGACTCCCCAGGTGTCCTTTGTGTCCTGGGGGAATTGGTCCCCCACTGACTCCTCCTGCAAGCTCCTCAGCCAGACCTTCAGCCATTGTGGCCTCGCTGACAGCACCCCGGGAAAGCCAGGCCTCGAGGCCTCCTGACTGACTCCAGGTTGCCTGTACCTTTATGCCAGAGGTGGATACAGAGCATCCTGTGCCTCCTCACGGGAACCCCAACGGCAGTCGGTCCCCACTACTCCTTATCTGATGCCTCTCATCATCTCGAGACAGAAGCTGGGAGAGGAGAGATCAGGACCCACATCTAACAGTTCTTCCTTTCCTCCTCTCTCTCTCCCCCTTCTTCCCGGTACCCCAGGACCAGAAACTCTACTCCATGTCCCTCTCCCTGGCAGCAGCAGGCTCTGAGGCCTGGCAGTCTCATCAAATACGAACTTTCTGCGTTAAGTCTTCCAAGCTGGACTCTTGAAGGAGTTACAGACATGATTTTTAAATCTGAAAAGGAATTTAGGAAATCTTTCAAGCCACTTAACCTGGTTTAGAAAATGCTTGTCTGGCTGCAAAATCCTATTTTGAATGCCAGAAGCTAAATCTTTCAGTATCACCCGTCTCTCTCCCCCTCCCCCTCCCCCATTCCTTCGGTAACAAATCCTTATCTTCCTCAGGCAGGTGGAAGCCAAGGGCCAGCTAAGGATAAAGTCATATTTAGAGAAGGAAAACACAAAAGCATGCCATTTTACAAAAATGTTACCTTTCTAATTGCGTTAAAATCTGCCCCCTTCCTTCTTCCTCCTTCCACAGAGTTCCGACAACCGCCCCTAACCCCCTCATGGGTCAAACTCTAAGATCGATTGCCAGGTTGATACTCAACATGTAGAACAACGAGCTGAACAGCCCTGACCCAGGATGAACACGCCGAGGAAATAAAACCAGTTCAGTAAGTTCTCAGTGTTTGCTTTTGCTCTCTGCCGGGGCACCTGTGTGTACAGCTTGGTGAGCACTTTGCCTTCCTCAGTCCACCTTTGCAGTGACCCCCGCTCCTGCCTGGTAGGGTAATCTGTGGAGTGTGCTTGGTGCACCACCAGTTAGCAAGGCATGACTTCCGGAAACAGAAACCTTCTCGATCAGCGGTTCTCAACCTGTAGGTCGAGATCCCTTTGGGGGTCGAACGACTCTTTCATAGGGGTCGCCTAAGACTACTGGAAAACACCTATTTCCCATGGTCTTAGGGACCAACACACCACTGCTCGGTGTAGCAAAGTGTAGCCATGTAGTTTACTGTTGTCATATGAAGACTGGTACCCATGCTACACCACGATTCAAGACAAAATTTCATTTATTTGTAATTAGAAATAAATATTTCACAATATATAATTACATATTGTTTTTGTGATTAATCCCTATGCTTTAATTATGTTCCATTTGTAATAATGAAAATACATCCTGCCTATCAGATATTTACATTACAGTTCATAACAGTAGCAAGATTAGTTACGAAGTAGCAACGGAAATAATTTTATGGTTGGGGGTCACCACCACATGAGGAGCTGTCTTAAAGGGTCGCGGCATTAGGAAGGTTGAGAACCACTGTTCTCGTTGATATCCCAACTGCCTTTTAGGCAGGCGGTCTTTGGGGGGAAATGCTCCGGCCTAATATTGAGGGAGCGAGTGAACAAAGTGAGGGGGAGCCTGGTGGCTGATGAAGGTCCCGCCCAGCATTCACTGGCACATTACTGAACCTCGTCTAAGCCCAGTTTCTTCAGTTATGAGATAGAGTTATTAGGGGACTTCACTGACCTAATGAATGCCTGTAGGATGCCTAGCACAGAAACGTGTTGAGAAAATATTACTCACAGTTGATTAATAAAACTGTGGGTAATAACTATATTATTGTTTTTGTTGCCAATGAGGAATAGTTCCCCTGCTATTAGCAGCGACCTCAACCACACATACACACTTGGGCCTTTTTAAAAAATATATGTATATATTTTATTGATTTCTTACAGAGAGGAAGGAAGAAGGATAGAGAGTTAGAAATATCGATGAGAGAGAAACATTGATCAGCCACCTCCTGCACAACCGCCACTGGGGATGTGCCTGCCACCAAGGTACATGCCCTTGATCTGAATCGAACCCGGGACCCTTCAGTCTGCAGGCCAACACTCGATCCACTGAGCCAAGCCAGTTAGGGCCACACTTGGGCCTTCTGATCTGGATGTTGAACGAATGAAAATCACAAGAATGAAGTGAAGGTGGGCAATGGGAGCACAGGAGGAATACAGATAGAAAATTCAGTCAAAGACTGCAGCCCTGGTGAGCCTGAGAGAGAGCTTCCCCGACAGAGAAGGGACAAAAGAAAATTCAAGCATTTCAGACTTTCATGGTATCCAAACAGGAGGAGGAAAGTTTTAAAATAAGGGAAAAGAGAAAAATAAGTTTTACAGTTGACCCTTGAAAACACAGGTTAGAACTATGCGGGTCCACTTATAAGCAGATTTTTTTTTTTCAAGAAAGGTACAAGTTGGCCCTCAGTATTTGAGGGTTTCTCATCTGTGGCTTCAACCAACTACAGATCCCAAACAGTATTTTTTGGTTGCGAATCTGACTATCTGTGTTGTTCTATGCCACTGTATTAAAGGGACTTGAGCATCTCCAGATTTGGGGATCCACAGGGGTCCTGGAACCAATTCCCCAGGATATGAAGGACTCTTGGGGAATCAAAAGGAAGGCATGAGTTTTCCACTGAACTAGGGTCAGTGCTCCTAACCTCTCCATTGTTAAAGGGCCAACTTAATATAAATAAAGTAAATCCTCGGGAATACTCAGTTACATAATATTTCAGCAACTCGGCCTGCATTGGAGACAGCTCTTGTGTACACATTTGGAATATGCCCGTGGCCCCAGAGACCCAGGGTTGAACAGGAGCCATTGAGGGAAAAAAAGGGGGGAGTTTGAAAGATTTGCCTTCATCCTTTAAAGCTATAGCTTTATTAAAACAATAGCTGTAAAGAGATAAATTATTCACTAATCGTTTCTAGCAGATGTTGAGATGGGAAGACGATAAGCAAAAAAGATAATGAAAGCCTGCCCTGTTTTTACAATGAAATATAGAGAGGAATTAAATTAGATGACTTTTCAAACCTAAAACAATTCCACTGTTTAGGGCAGTCGTTTTCAAACATTTTTCTTTTTTTAACACATCAACCCACAGTAAGAAATATATTCTACATCTCAACTCGGTACAGGCACGCACTCACATCCTCTCTTAACACAGAGAGACTATTCATGGAAGAATATTCTTTACTATGTAACATTTTTTTTTAATCCTTTTATTCTGACTCCCTTTCCTCCCTTCCTTCCATTTTTTTTCCCTCCTTCCCTCCCTCCTTCTCTCTTCTCTCTCCCTCCAGCTGATGTTGCCATTCACAATTTGGAAAAGTACAAGTCTAGGGGTTTTTCCTAATTATTAAATATCTCTGGAGGCGATTTTACCTATTCTGAAAAAGGGCAGAATTCAGCCAACTGCCCCCCCAAAAAAAGCTACTTCCTAGGTGTGACTTTTGTCTGCAGGATTTAAAGAAGTCATTTCCAGGGGTGGGGGGTGGGGTTGGGAGAACCTTGTTCTCCGGGAGCAGAGCCCAAGGACTGGGGAGCTGGAGGAGGAAGGGACAGATAACGCGAGAGTCAGCAGAACGAACCATTTCTGGAGACAAGAACCATTTTCTTAAATGCAATCTTTTCTATTACAGTTTTATTTTATTTTTTTAAAATCTCCATCTTAAAGACTTGGCATCACCCTACACCTCTTGCAGTAACCCCAACCACCACCACCACCAAAAGCTCTCGTTGTGGGGGACCCCGCTGGTCCCTCTGCAGGGAAGAGGGAGCTCTGCTGAACGCCGGCTCCCGGGGTCCCCCCGCCCCCCCAGCGCCCGGCCCTCCTCCGGCCTCGGGTAACTTTTCCCTCCAGTTTGGTGGAAGGTTACGTTCAGAGAAAATAGTCCCTACAGTCTGCAAACTTTTGGGAGGGGGGAGGAGGGGGAGAGCGGGGAAGAGGGCGTTTGACGTCCGGGCGGGTGGGCCGTCCCGGCCAGGACGGTGGTGGCCGCTGTGGGTGCGGAGGCGCGGGGCGGCGGGGGCGGGACGGGGCGGGAGGGAAGCGGGGCGGAGGGCGGAGGGGAAAGCCGCGGCGTCCTGGGCAGAGCCGCGGCGGCCTGCGCTCCTCTGCTGTGCGCCCGCCGCCCGGGAGGGGGCGCTGGCGGCCGGGGAGTGGAGGATGGTGGAGGGGGGGTGAGGTCTCCTGAACCCAGGAGCTGGCTGGCTGGCTGGCTTGGGTGGTCTCCAGCCTCCTTTCCTCCTTGATCACTTCTTTTGTCATCCTGATTCTATTAGGGTGCGTTCAGGGAGCCATATTAAGAAGGCAGAAATTGAGGTGTCCTGGAGGAAAAGGGAAAGGCGATAGGAAGAGAGAGAGAGATTCAGTTTTTTGCTGACTTTTTCAATCTGAAATGAATCGGGATGTAAAAGGCCCAAAGAGCAGACAGACTCCAAGGCTCTTGTCTGCTGCCACACTCTTAGGATAAGGGCTTGGTGTGATGATAGTTTTGCCAAGGGGAAGGTCGCTTCCCCCCAAACCGTCACCCCTGGTTTGTAGTGCACATTTCCATGGTGATGGTCATTCTAATACATGTGTCTTCTACTTCAAGTGGGTAAAAATTATACCTGCCTCTGTCCAGGTTTCATTCAGATGATTATTTTTTTAAAGCCTCAGGGGTGGGTAATTTACCTAGTTCCTGCCTATTCAGATTTAGGGGATATTTGCTTTCTTGCTCTATGCATGGTAAGTATCTTTTGTAGAGAGAAAGCAGCCTACCCCTCCCTCTCCTGATGGGCACGGTGGACAAATATTTGGGGAGGGCTTAGTTTAGAATGTTGTTGGGCACTACAGATTAAGCAATTGGTCATACCTGTTAATTTAATCAGAAACAGCATTTAGGATTCATGTGCATACAGTCTATACCCTGCTATATACAGGAAGTCTTTGTGAAATGTAAACTGTAAGGATCTATTGTATTCTTTAGTGAAATGAAGTTAACTTCCTTGCCGTATTGTGTATTTTAAAGGCTCTAGGATATAAGCTAATAACATGAAATCATAGTTATTAATATTATTTATTAATATTATTAACTTGTTTGGCTCAGTGGCGATAGAGCCTCGGCCTGCACACTGAAGAGTCCCAGGTTCGATTCCGGTGAAGAGCATATATCTTGGTTGCAGGCACATCCCCAGTAGGGGACGTGCAGGAGGCAACTGAATCAGAGTTTCTCTCTCATCATTGATGTTTCTAACTCTATTCCTCTCCCTCTCCCTTCCTCTCTGTAAAAAAATAAAAATAAAATAAATTTAAATTAAACATATTTAAAAATAGTATTTATCTTGATATCTATCCTCCAAAGTGCTTTCCACATGGCAAATACTCAATAAATATTAGTTAAATGAGTGAACATGCCACATCCCATACTAAGCACAGGGAAAATACCGGGATGGGGACCCTGTAGTCCCATGACTTCATCAATAAAGCTTCGTTTGGAGTTCTCTCTCCTAGGGCCCTTTTACCAGATGTAGGCTGGCTCTCTTGACCTTGGAAGGTAGACACTTCCAATCTAAGGGGTGCAGGGGAAGTGCTTAATTGAACTGGCAGGGCCTCACTTCTTGTCAATATGGAACTTGAGAAGTTTGTTTAAATACGGAGAGCTAAGCTCACTTGACACTGATCAGGGGGGAAAAGGTTTCTACCCATTATTCAAGTTACTCATGTCTAAAGCGATTAGTGGGCCCCAGCTTCCATTACGTCATTCTGTAGGAGAGGGTGGGGGGAGGGAGCTCCAAGCCCGTATAATTTGGTGGAGGAATTAAGATTGAATTTCCTTTGTGTCTCTGCCCTTAGCCATGTTTGCTTTTTAGGATGTTTGGGGAAAGTTAAAGCAGAACACGGAGATCTCGTTTATTTTAGTGCTGCCAGACTGCTACACGGTGGAAACTTTTTTGGAGACATTTACTGAGCTGTTTCCTTCGATTAAAGACTTCAGTAAATTCATTAAAAGCGTTCGGAGAGATTCAACGGGCAGACTCCTACTGGCTCATAAAATGGTTCTTTTCTGATGGATGTGATGGGACCGCGGAGCACAGTGCCCGCAAGGCTGCAAGGGAATAAAACAAGAGCAGTGTTGATGTGTTTAGAATGATGTGTTTAAAGACATGCCAGTGTTCGGCTGCAACGGGCTGTGACTAGCCAGATTTCCTCTTCCTCCAGCACCTGAGCTCAGTGGACGTACAGACTTTGGCCAGGCGCTGAACTATTGGGCAAAAGCGAAGTCACAACATCAGAAGAGCTCCACAGAGTTTGAGGTGTAGGCATTA
This sequence comes from Lasiurus cinereus, assembly GCA_011751065.1. Taxonomy (NCBI): domain Eukaryota; kingdom Metazoa; phylum Chordata; class Mammalia; order Chiroptera; family Vespertilionidae; genus Lasiurus; species Lasiurus cinereus. Next base: position 893,526 of record JAAGEH010000292.1, on the reverse strand, counting down.
TGGTTCATGTTTTAGTTGTTGCTAAGAACTCGCACCTTCAGGTGGTCCTCAATTATTGAGCCATATCTGTGCCACTCAGTCCCCGGAGCGACTGACTCAGCGGAAAGTGAACTATGTCTATTTATTGTCTAAATGTTCTTGTTTTCTTACACACAGAGCTCTTATATATTTGTGTTGATTTCAGAGCGGAAGGAAGAGGGAGAGAGAGAGAGAGAAACATCAAGGATGAGAAAGAATCATTGATTGCTTCCTGCACGGCCCCTCCTAGGGATCAAGCCTGCAACCCAGGCATGTGCCCTCGACTGAAATCAAACCTGGGACCCTTCAGTCCGCAGGCTGACACTCTGACACTCTATCCACTGAGCCAAACCGGCTGGGGGGGCATATATATATATATAATATATTTTATTGATTTTTCACAGGGAGGAAGGGAAAGGGATAGAAAGTCAGAAACATCGATGAGAGACATCGATCAGCTGCCTCCTGCACATCCCACACTGGAGATGTGCCCGCAAGCAAGGTACATGCCTCTGACCGGAATCGAACCTGGGACCTTTCAGTCCACAGGCCAACGTTCTATCCACTGAGCCAAACCGGTCTCGGCCCCTTATATTTTTGATAGTAGGGATGTGCCTAGCTGAAAACTACATCCTTTATGCTCCACTGTAGATGAGAGAAGCATGAGCTATGCATGGGAACATTTAGATAGGGCTTCTTGGAAAGCTCTAGAAAAGGGGCTAACTTAGCTGAGAGGTGTCCCCTTTTATCTTTGTCTCACCCCCTTCCTGCTGCCTAGAATATGGATGCGATATCTGCAATTACAAGGTTACAGGAGGCAACCTTGAAGACAGAAGCATGAGCCAAGGATAGCAAACCAGAGATCTGGAAGCAGCCTGAGTCCCTAATAGGATGGAGCTGCCCTACCAGTCCTGTGTAGTCCATTTTGAACTTCTTCCATGTAAAAAATAAATTTTAATTTCTCTAAGTCACTCTTATGTGGTATTTTGTTTTATGTAGCCTTCATATAGCAGATATCTTTTTTAAAATATATTTTATTGATTTTTTTACAGAGAGGAAGGGAAAGGGATAGAGAGTTATAAACATCAATGAGAGACACCGATCAGCTGCCTCCTGCATGCCCCTTAATGGGGATGTGCCCTCAACCAAGGTACATGCCCTTGACCAGAATCGAACCTGGGACCCTTCAGTCCACAAGCCAACGCTCTATCCACTGAGCCAAACCGGTTTCGGCATATAGAGCAGATATTTTACCTTTTTAAAAAAGTCTTCATGAAAGCCCACCCGGTGGTACTCAGTGGTTAAAGTATTGACCCTTGAAACAGGAGGTCACCCATACATGCCCGGCTTGCAGGATCGATCTCCAATAGGGGGCGTGCAGGAGGCAGTGGATTGATGTTTTTCTCTCATCAGTGTTTCTATCTCTCTATCCTTCTCCCTTTCTCTCTTTAAAACCAATAAAACTATGTTTTAAAAATCTCCATGACAATGCTATAAAGGTTGGCCAGATTGCTCCGTGCTAAGTTATGTGTCGTGAGGAAAGTAAGTTTACCTCTGTGTGCCTCAACTTCCTCCTTTATGAAATGAAGGCAATAATAGCACATCCTCATAGAGTTTAAAGATTGGACAAATTCATATATATATAAAGTACTGGTATGTAGGACTGCCCTTGGCATATAGCAAGTGCTCACTGTTAGCCATTACTGTATTAGCAATAGCATAATTAAGTTCAAAGGCCTGCTTGTAGCTCAGTAACTTGGTTAAGGTGCACAGTGAGTGGGAGAGCCAAGATTCTGACCCAGGCCCAGGTGAATCCGGAAATGGCAAATTTCATCACTGCACTCTGGGAGGACCCAATGTGCACAGGCTACCTACCGGGTGGAGAGGCCTGAGGTTGGCTGGGTGAGTGAAGTCATGCCTTTAGCTGTCCTGTCCATCTTCCCAATGGAGTCAACATCCATTTCATCCTCTTTTTTATGTTTTATTTTTCAATATTATTCAACATTATAAGTTTATATTTATATTATTTTGTATTAGTTTCAGGTGTACAACATGGTGGTTAGACAGTCATACCATCTCATCTCTCCCCTTTGTGACCACAAGACTCTTGGCAAGGAGTGAGCAAAAGGCTTGGCTTGACCATCTATAGGAGAAAGATGGGGTGTGCAAGGAGGAGGGAACCATGCTTAGTGTTGTGGAGCAAACGCGAGTGAACAACCACTGGAGTCCAGACCAAATTAAAATTTTAGGGAGCCTTTATTAGCCGGCCGGCGACTGCTCTACCTTTCTCCATGCAGGGAGTCCAGAGAGCACAGTGACCCTTTGTGCAGGACCACTTTTAAGCACATTTACCACATCTTGCTTTTGCAGAACAAGCCACCTAAGACCAAACAGTTTTTCCCAAGCAACGTCAGAGTCATGCCATTGATGACCATGTTATGTATAGGGTCATCCTGTTCTTCAGAAAGTTGACAGTGTTCTATGAAAGAAGGCCTACATGCTGGGAAGGGGCCATGAGACTGTATCTCAAGGCCTGGCCCGATGTCAGCACCGACAACTCTATCTGGGGGATAGTCCACGGCCTCTCTAAAATGGGGCATGCTCAAAAATTCCCACTCTCTAATACTTAGCTCAGTGCCTACATTCCCAGCCTTGAGTCCATTCCCAGAGCTAGGAGTGTCAGCCTCCCATCAAAAAATAAGCCCAGAAAAGCAATTAATAAGACTTTCTTAAGCATGATATGGGGCTCTCAGGACAAGAAATGGGAGAGATAGTCCTCTCTCTCAAGGAACTTGTCGTATAATTCACTTGAGCAATCAGTGGACAGAATTTAGGTAAGAGCATGACTCTGGTCAGACTGTCTGGGTGTGGGTTCTGGCTTTGCTGTGTGACCTTGGGCAGCTTGTGAATTTTCTCTGTGCTTCAGTTTCCACACTTAAAGTAGGGACTCTAATACTACTTACCTCATCAGGTCCGTGTGAAGATTAAATAAGGTAATATTTGTAAAACACAATTAGGATAGTGTCTGGCATATAAAAAGTACTCAGTGTTTTTTATTTTTTTTCCATTTTTTAAAATAAATATGTTGCTTGCCAGCATGGCTCAGTGGATAGAGCGTCAGCCTGTGGACTGAAAGGTCCCAGGTTAGATTCTGGTCAAGGACATGTATCTTGGTTGTAGGCACATCCCCAGCGGGGGGCGTGCAGGAGGCAGCTGATCGATGTTTCTCTTTCATCGATGTTTCTAACTCTATCCCTCTCCCTTGCTCTCTGTAAAAAAAAAACAATAAAAATATATTTTAAAAAATAAATAAATATGTTATACAATAGAGCACCACAGATAACATAAATGAAACACTCACTGTGTGGTTTAGCTCCCTAAGAAATCAGAAGTGAGAAAAATGACAGAAGAAAGTAAGAAGAGTTTCAGTGGTAGTGAAACTCAATAGTGGGCAGGATTTGGGTAGAGGTGTGGCCCGCATCCAGAAAGCAACCGGCAAAGGCATGGAGGCAGAAACTGGCATGGATCCAGGGCAGATGAGGTGGGCAGTGAGAGGAGATGGCCGGAGAGTGGAGAGCTGGAACTGGAGGACAGGGAGAGATCAGGCTGAGACCTGGTTATATAAGACTCTGAAGGCGAGATTTGCTATAATAGACGGTGGAGAATTGTGGAGCCTTTTCAGAGGAAAATGACAGGATGAAAGTGACGTTTTAGGAAGATTCGTCTGGCAGTGGTTTTCTGCAAAGATCCGAGAAAAGATTAGAAGGAAGGGCAGGAGGTAGTTACAATAATTCAGGCTGGAGGTAGGGAGGACCTAATTTACTAGTGTTGCGTTAGACAGGGAGGAGGTGAGGGGCATTTGAGAGATATGTGGTTTTGAATTTAATTTTCCGAAAGTGAAAAGAAGACATGGTTAGAGGTTTTAAAGAAGAAGAAGAATAGTATGAAAAAGTAAAAAACAAAAAATAAAAGTCTCCCTTCTCCTACCTACCCCCAGCCTGGCTCTACAAAGGTTTCTGCCTCCTGCATGCCCACAACTGGGGACCAAGCCTGAAAACAGGGCATGTGTCCTGACCAGGAATCAAAACTGCAACCTTTTGGTGTGCAGGGCACTGCCCAACTAACTGAACCACACAGGCCAGGGCCATGAGTCTTCTGATTTTATTTGCAGCATTTTTTTCCCCCCAGAAAAAATGAGATATTTTAAATTTCAATCAACAGCACTTGATGACAACTTAGAAGTTCAGGGCCTGGGAGAGGAAGACATCACAGGCAACAGCAGTGTTCCTAGGTTTGGGGAGTAGGGAGAGTGTCCCTGCCAGTCCCCTTGAGCAGGGATCCTCCCAGTGATAGTTCCTTCCCCATGAGCTTAGAGAGCCAGAGTCTCAAAATCGAGAATTCAATAGAGTTTACTGCTTTTATTTTTTAATGAATGATTTAGGAATAGTTTCGTATTTACAGAAAAGTAGCAAAGGTAGTAACTACAGAGGATTCTTACATATCACACATCCAGTTCATATATATATATGTTTTATTGATTTCAGAGAGGAGGGGAGAGGGGGAGAGAGATAGAAGCATCAATGATGAGCGGGAATCATTGACTGGTTGCCTCCTGCACGTTGGACTGAGCCCTCAACCCAGGCATGTGCCCTTATCCGAATCCAACCTGGAATCTTTGGGTCCATAGGCTGATGCTCTATCCACTGAGCCAAACCAGCTAGGGCCAAAGACTCCTTTCTAGCCTTCTTTTTTTAAAAAATACATATTTTATTGATTTTTTACAGAGAGGAAGGGAGAGGGATAGAGAGTTAGAAACATCGATCAGCTGCTTCCTGCACACCCGCTACTGGGGATGTGCCCGCAACCAAGGTACATGCCCTTGACCAGAATCGAATCTGGGACCTTTCAGTCCACAGGTCGACGCTCTATCCACTGAGCCAAACCGGCTTTGGCTGCTTTCTAGCCTTATTTGCCAGAGGTTGAGATTATCCCCATTGGTCCGCTGATTCAATTTTCCCTTTACTCAGGGAACTGGCTGGTTTTCTTGACAATTAGTGTCTAGCACAATTCCAAGCAAGGAGTTCCTTCTGGTATTGGAGGGACTGAGGACTATTATTGTTGAGACAAGGAAGTTGGGTTGGAGAGCTGGTGGACTGAGGCCGTTAATGCACCTGGCTTGTATGTGTCCCAAAGAAAATTAGAAATACAGCTTTTGTACAGCAATGAGAGGCCAGTGCTTAAACAGAGATTTGAGAGTTGTCTGTTGTTGGAGGTGGCAGGAGAGTGAGGAAGAAGAGGAGTAGAGGGCGGCAGAAAGAACCTCGTCCACAGTCAGAGACAGGGGAAGACGTACCCATGGAGGAGACAGGGAGGGCCTGGAGCTGGCGAAGATCATGGACAAAGCAGTGGTATAGAAACCCAAGGAAGAAAGAGTGTGAAAAACTGGGGTGCAGAGGCAAGAGGGACATTCTGTGGCAGGAGCCCTGGAAACGTTCTTCAGTTTCTGAGCTCAACTGCAGAGGGGGGACAAGAGGACTTGAAACCCTGGGGTACAAACTGCTTGACTCAGTCAATGGCGAAGAGAAAGGGAAGAAATCGAAGAGCAGCTACAAGTTGCAAGAGGATGAGGCTAAGGTTCTCCTCTGCATCTTTAAGGGCAGAAGGAAAGTAACTCAGAAGGTGACTTACTGAAGACGATAGAGAAGAGAGGGAGACCAGTAGAAGTTAGGGTCTGGCTTTTAGTTTTCCTGCTTCACTGGGATGTAAGCTCACAAAGGCAGGGATTTTTGTCTGTTTTAACTTCTGCTATATTCCAGGAGTCTAGGACAGTGCCTGTCACCTGGGAGGGAATATAAAACATATTGCTGAATTGTGGAGAAGAGCAGGAATGATTAAGCCTAGGAAGAGAGGCTGGCTTAAGAATGAAGGGTAAATTATCATCTCTTGGAGACCACAGGGAAGAGTGAGGAGCTAGGGGTGGGGAAGGAACTCATGCCTGGAGCCCGAGGCTGAATGAGTGGTCAGTGAGAATGAACTGCAGGAAGGCAGGCCTGCTAGGGAACTGAGGGCCCACGTACCCTCCTGCCCACATACAGGGCAGCCAGGAGTTGGCGAAGAGACCAGCTGGGCACTTTCCCAGTCCTTGGCATTCCATCTGAGTCCTGTGCACAATGAAGAAAGGGAATGGAAGGGTGCAGTGACATGATTTAGGTTAATGAACCACTGATCACCTGCCAAGTGTGTGGGAAGTTGTGTTTCATTCTTCCCACGTTTGTACAAAAAATTTTTTATGAATGAGTCATCTTGTCTCATTACTCAGAGTACAAATTTGTGAGCTGATAAGAAGTTAAAACCCAGGGAGAACACATCCACCCCGCACCTCTACCCCCAATTTCTGGTGGATCGCTATGTTCACGATCTTGATTGTGGTATTTCATGGATGTATATACCATGTATATGTATGTCAAAACTGTCAAATGGGCCGAAACAGGTTTGGCTCAGTGGATAGAGCATTGGCCTGCGGACTGAAAGGTCCCAGGTTCGATTCCGGTCAAGGGCATGTACATTGGTTGTGGGCACATCCCCAGTCGGGGGCATGCAGGAGGTAGCTGATCGATGTTTCTAAATCTCTATCCCTCGCCCTTCCTCTCTGTAAAAAATCAATAAAATATATTAAAAACAAAAACAAAACCTGTCAAATGGAACATTTACATTTCTACAGTTGACTGTCAATGATACCCCATTAAAGCTGTTAAGCAAAAGGAAAAAAAAAAGAATGTTATATGTAAAATATTTATAATCTCATAATTTGGGTGTTTAATTTATAGATCCTCACTTGCCTATGCAAATTGTTCTCATTTATCTTTACAATCAAAGAAAAAGTCGTTTTGAAATAAAATAATGATTTGGGGGGAAAACCAAGGACAACCCAGGCAGACAAAATACAAGCGCTTCATTGTAGGATTCCCAGAAACTCACCAGGATAAATCAGCCATGCCCTCTCCTGCAGGGGAACTGAAGGGGAGATAGTCTTTGGCTGGCTGGGTGAGAACATTGTATCCTTTTTGTCAGCTTAATGTAGTTCCTTATTTAGCTGGCGGACTCCCTCCCTGTCCTCCCTTTCAGAGCCTGGAGAGAAAGATGGCTTTCTTTCTTCTTCTTCTTTTTTAATATATTTTATTGATTTTCTAGAGAAAGAAAGGGAGAGGGATAGAAAGTCAGAAACATCGATGAGAGAGAGACATTGATCAGCCGCCTCCTGCACGCCTCCCACCCGGGATGTGCCCACAACCAGGATACATGCCCTTGACCGGAATTGAACCTGGGACCCTTCATTCCGCAGACCAACGCTCTCTATCCACTGAGCCAAACCGGTCTCAGCCAGATGGCTTTCTTTTAGGGAAGCCGGTTGCTCGGCCGTTCTGCCGGTCCCAGGATCTTTCTCTTCTTGATGTGCTCCAAAACTTGAGAGATACCAGTTCACCTCACCCGATGGATGGATCCAGGGTCTGGTTTCCCTGCCCCCAGGACTCAGCAACAAACCAGACCCGTGCTAAGGCCAGTCCCTTTTGAACTTTTCTGAAAATATTTTGCAAATGATTTCCAAAGGATTTAAATGTAATGGTGAAGGATTTAAATCCCTCCCAATTTGGTCTCACTCTCCAGGGCTTTTATGCTAGACAATATGCATGAAAAAACAGGTGATGTTCTTAATCCTAAAGAGACAAGGTTGGTTCTTGACCTTGACTTGAATTTCCGAAAAGAAAAAAGAGACTAACATTCCTGGGGTGGTGGTAACAAATTGATAATCACCGTGTGAGTTGGAACTGGTCTGCTTAATAGAGCTCATTCATAAGAGGGAAGCATAACAGTCAACTCACTTCCCGAACTAACAGGCCCCCCATTTACCAAAATCTCCAAAGGACTCTAGGGGAAACAGAGCCCAGGGTGCCAGTAACTGCCTTCAGGCTTCAGGGTTGCTGCACTTGACCAACTGCTACCTCTGCACATTGGACCAAGCCCAAAACCCACGCATGTGGCCTTGACCGGAATGAAGGGAGTACCAAGAGGGCCCAAGGGTACCATCACACGTATTTCTCCCGGCCCCAGCGGTGTAACAGCAGTCCTGGTTCTTCTCTGACCAGGGTCAACTACTCCCGACAACATGGTAATTTCTCTTCTTGCCTGCTGGCCCTTGTATGCAGGGAGTCCAAGGTGCCCAATTGGCTGCCATAGTATCTGACTTAAGGGGACCCTGTGAGAAGACTATGCCCCTTTTGGGAATTACAAGCTCTAACCCTGCAGAGCCCAGAGTTGCAGGAGCAGGAAGCACAAAGTTCCCCTGTGGGTCACTGAGGATGATGATAAGTGGTTGCTCTGGTCTGAATGTTGGTGTCCCTCCACAATTTACACGTGTAAATCCTAATGCCCAACATTTACGCAGTGGGGCCTTTAGGATGCGATTAGGCCGTGAGGGTGGAGCCCTCACGAATGGGGTTAGTGTCCTTGTAAAAGAGGCCCCAGAGAGATTCCTCCCTCCCTCTGCCATGTGAGGACACAGTTCAAGACAACCAGGAAGCTCGTACCAAACACCCAATTTGCAGGCACCAGGATTGTGGACTTCCCACCCTCCAGAACTGTGAGAAATACATGTTTGCTGGGTGAAAGCTGCCCAGGCGGTGGTAGTTTATGACAGCAGCACAAGTGAAGATAGTGGTGCTCCTTCTTTCCTGCTCAGGCCACACATGTCACTTCCTATAGGGGCCCGAGCAGTGTTCCTAGTGTGGACAGTATTGCCTTCACACACTGAAGAGGCCTCCTCGGTACCGTGATTCCTTCGTTGTGGTAAGGATGGGAGATGCAGCAATTTGTCTTTCACTTGGGAAGGGATGTCTCTTAAACACTGGGCTCCTACAAACTTTGCTGATGTGCTCGGCCCCTGTGCGAGCACGTGTGTCCTACCAAGGCTTCTTATATGCTAACAGTTCTTCCTCGTCCTGGCTGATCATCATGATGTCATCAATGTGATGGGTCAAAGGGACGTTATGCAAGATGTCCAAGCAGTCCAGACTGCTTCTGATTAGATGGGGTGGACTCACTGTGAGCTGGACTTTGACTAGGACTCGATGTATTACCTGCCCACATAAGCTCCCACTCCACCAGGGCAAAATAGATGTGTGAGTCTCTAGATATCTATGTCAACCCTGATTCTGTCCCCACCAGTCTTTAAAATGCCTGGTGTTCTCCTCTCCTTTATTTACAGTCAACTGAGTAAATATGTATCTCCTTTTGGAAGAAGTCGGGAATCATTACAGGATATACTTACCACAGTGTTGCTAGTCTTGAAAACCTGGCCTCTTTTTTTTTTTTTTAATAAATTTTTTCTATTTTGTTATTATTTTTTTAAATATATTTTATTGATTTTTTTACAGAGAAGAAGGGAGAGGGATAGAGAGTTAGAAACATCCATGAGAGAGAGAGAGAGACATCGATCAGCTGCCTCCTGCATGCCCCCTACTGGGGATGTGCCTGCAACCAAGGTACATGCCCTTGACCGGAATCAAACCTGGGACCTTTTAGTCCGAAGACCGATGCTCTATCCACTTGAGCCAAACTAGTTTCGGCTTTTTTATTTTATTTTATTTTTTTTACATATACACTGAGTGGCCAGATTATGATGATCTCTGAACACATAATAATCTGACCACTCAGTGTATATCCTATATAATAAAAGGCTAATATGCAAATTGTCCCTTGGACCAGGAGTTCGACCAGCAGATAGGCTGACCAACTGCCCATGTCCCCTCCCCTTGGCCAGGCTGGCCAGACCCACCCATGTATGAATTCATGCACTGGACCTCTAATATATATATCTGTATATCTATATAGATATATTTGTGTTGATTTCAGAGAGGAAGAGAGAGAGAGAAACATCAGTGATGAGAGGGAATCATTGACTGCCTACCTCCTGCACGTTGGACCAAGCCCCAAACCCAGGCATGTGCCCTTGACCGGAATCAAACCTGAGACCCTTCACTCCTCAGGCCGACATTCTATCCACTGAGCCAAACCGGCTAGGGCTTGGCCTCCTCTTTAATCAATGAAGTCTGGGTTTACAAACTGACTCCCGTTGGGGGACTGCCTCGGGATAAAGGATCATGATTTTTTTACGAGGAATCCATCCTGAGGTGCCTGCTCATCTGTCTTTGCTTTCTTTGGGTTGCATATCTCCAGCAACACTCTGTGTTTTGTTGTTGGTTCGCGTCTTCATGCGTTGCGTTTTAACAACACCCTTGTTTTGACTGGGCAGCTATTTTGCCCTGAGGTATTCCGTGTTCTACTAACCACCTACACAACGCTTTGTGTCGAGCGCCCGGGCTGTCCCTCTGACCTTGCCAGTTATTATGATCGCGGTAGCCCCCAGGCTCCTGGCAGTGAAGCGCAGTCACCTGGCCTCTGTTGCCACGTATCCCCGTTGCTATACAAGAGCCAAGCTGCGACAGCATCTCTCCCATGGTTAGCGCTGGCTTGCAGAAGAACGATTCTCAGCAGCGCATTCCTGACGGCCGCGGTAAATGGGGTTCCTCGTCTAGACCTCCGCTGGAGCATCCTTTGATCGGGCTTCTGGCCTTTTATAATTTTGACTTTTGCTTGCCTCCGTCACTGAGCCATTTAATTCTTTCTTCCCCCAATTGCCTTGGCAACTCAGGGAGTTGAACTTCACTCGGCAAAGGTTATCATTTCCTCCATGTTTTAGGAGCCACTGGGGCAGGTCCCTTACCAGGAGATAAATTCTATTCCTAGCCGAAACCGGTTTGGCTCAGTGGATAGAGCGTCGGCCTGCGGACTGAAAGGTCCCGGGTTCGATTCCGGTCAAGGGCATGTACCTCGGTTTCGGGCACATCCCCAGTAGGAGGTGTGCAGGAGGCGGCTGATCGATGTCTCTCTCTCTCATCGATGTTTCTAACTCTCTATCCCTCTCTCTTCCTCTCTGTAAAAAATCAATAAAAAATATATATATATAACAGATCTCTTAAAAAAAAAATCTATTCCTAGACAGTGAGCCCCAGTCATTAAGCTCTCCCTAACCCAGGCTTGTATTTCTGCCCCTTGATTAAACTCCATCATAATCCAATTCCGCAGATACTCCCCAGTTCTTACCAGTACCTGTTGGTTAGTTCTTGTCGCTCCTTTGGATCCCTCGTCAGGACCAGTACATTTTCTTTGGACTCTGCTGTAACTTAACCCTAACTGAGATCCTAGCAGGCCCAGATGGCATGGTTCAGAGGTTGAGTATTGACCTATGAACCAGGAGATCATGGTTTGATTCCTGGTGGGGGCACATGCCTGGGTTGCGGGCACGATCACCACTGTAGGGTGGGGTGTGTGGGGTGTATGGGAGGCAGCTGATTGGGGTTCTCTCTCATTGTTGATGTTTCTCTCTCTCTCCCTCCCTCTCTCCCTTCCTCTCTAAAAAAAAAAAAAATGATTCTGGCAATCAGGACAATCAGGAGAGGAGGCAAAGGCAGATTCTGAGGGGGAGAGGCCTCTAGAGTGTCCTCCCACCTGTAGGGAGTGCTAGCTCTTAATAGGGAGGGGTGGGCCCCCCTTTTAAGTTCTGAGGGTACAGAGGAGTACAGGGAGCCAAAATCTTTGGGGGCACCACCTAGATTTCCATTCCATGTGTCAGATTTTCTGAGTTTCCCAAACCCGAGGTCTTGACCTTGATCGCAGATCTGCCTCCTGGAACTCTAAGTCCTGAGTTTGGTCTTCAGCTATTTTTGCTCTCCCACTGCTGTAGATAAGAGCCTCTTTGTAACCCATTAAAGCGGCTCTCTGGCCCTCACAGCTCACTCTCAATGTTTGGGAACTGCTCTCAGCTCCTCATTATCTCTTGGCCGGGCTCGCTCCGCGCAATCAATTCCATTGTCCCTGTATTCACTGCTCCCGCTCCACCTACTCACTATGCCTGAGTGGTTGCACCATAGGAACATTGTCCCACTTCCCCATGAGTGAAAATTTTAGCAACTGGGTCCCTGTCTTGTCCCAGAGACCCCACATACTACCCGGGAATGGTTCTTGTTACAAGCCAGGTGGTGAGTAATGCAGGCCTCCAACCCTCTCTGACGGCCTGCTCTGGCTGGCCATTCCAGGAAATAACTGAGTCCTTTCGGGCAATCTGGGAAGCAGATGCCGAGGTGAAATGAGGAGGGCAAGAGGCTTCTTGGGTGGTAATTCCTGTGAAGGATCAAGGGGGAGGAAGCAGGAGTGGGCAGGGAACGCCTCCAGATAGTGATGTGGATTTGATCCCCGAGAAAAGAATAGGGAGCCAAACTGGACAAGGTTAGCCTCACGCTGGGATGCAGAGCCTTTTAAGTTGCAAGCAATCCGATGGAAAGTTCGAGACTAGCACAGAGTGTTCCTGTAGAGGAGTCCAACACGGGGCCGACAGGGCCTGGCCCTACTACCCACCCTGTGCCTGTCACAGGCTAGGGGGGCCACCCGGGGAGAGTGACGCCTTCGCTCTGACACTGTAATGGATCTCAGAGGTGATGTAGCTGGAGGCGGAGAGCTAAGTGCCCTTAGGCAGTGGAATGGCAGATTCTTTCTGAAAGGAGATCTGAGGGGCACATCTCCATGGCTGCCATTTCAGGTATTTTGTCTTTGAGTCCAGTGCTAAGCCCATATATCACCTTCCTCCTGTATTTGAGACATTACTTTGGGGAAAAAAAATTCAGATAAAGAAGCTAAGGAAAAAATCAAACAGGTAGTGGGACTGCGGAAACTCTTTGCCACAGTGGCCTGTGAGAGAATGTGGGGCTCAGGGAACACGTGTACATGTTTAAGCTGCCAAGCTTCTGCCCCCTTCACTGCGGAGGAAAGGAAAGTGAGGTGGGAGGTGGAGTCGGCTGTTGTTTGGGTGTGTGGAAGAAAGCTGGTTCTCTCCTCCGAATGGTGTTTTAACAACTCAGGGGAAAAGTATGAAGGAATCTGTTTCTTATAATATCCCTTGGAATTGGAAATATGTGGCCTTCTTACCCGTCCCTCCCCCCTTTTTAAAAATATGTTTTTATTGATCTTTAGAAGGAGAGGAAGTGAGAGGATAGAGAGATAGAAACACCTAAGGGAGAGAAACATCATCTATTGGCTGCCTCCTGTACGCCACCTACTGGGGATCAAAGGAGTCGAACCAGTGACCTCTTGGTTCATGGGTCAGTGCTCAATCACTGAGCCCACCATTCGGACTTTATATATATAATTATAATTGATTTCAGAGAAGATGGGAGAGAGATAGAAACATCCATCATGAGAGAGAATCATGGATTGGCTGCCTCCTGCATGCCCCACACTGAGATCAAGCCCTCAACTGGGAACCCCAACCGGGAATTGAACCTGGGACCCCCTTGTTCCTAGGTCGACTCTCAACCACAGAGCCACGCCAGCCAGGTACTTCCCCCCCACTTCCCCTTATAAATGATAGTCTTATTTTGAATGTTTGCTGAGGATTTTGAAAATACTGGAATTTAGTTGCTCAGAGTATTAGAGGTGGGTCAGCTAGAATGATAAAGGAGTTAGAGGCTCATGGAGAGACTTGAGGAGCTTGGGATGAGTCTTTTCCTTGTCAGAGAGTGACCGATGAGGCTAAAAAGGTTACTTGGAATTCTTTGTCCTAAACAGTCACCCAGGGTGTACCAGATATGGATACATGAACTCATGTTCCTAGCTGATGATAAAAGGAGGAGCTAGAAGATAGAACCTGACCTTTCTTCCCCCACCCCAAGAAGCCCAAATGAAACAATATGAGTGTGAAATCTGGGGTCATCTTTTTAGTTTCTCAAAGGAAACTGAATTCCAAGGATTTTCAGACACTTGTTCAGCATTATAGTTTTCCTCAAAATAAAATCAGAATATAGGTCTCTTGAGTCCTGACTCTGGTCTGAATCAGTGGTGTCCACTCATAGAATCTCTGTGGCTCTGACTCCCTAGGAGACAGAGAAAAGAGTAGTATCATGTTAAAACGAGGAAAGAGTGGAGGACATGGGTCACAAAGAATAAAATATCTTTTGGGAACTCTTGAAGATCCTAAACCAAGGATCAAGTGAATATATAAAGCATATCAAATGAGTATATAACGTGGCTATTTCTTATCATCTTCCCTAACAACGACTATAATAGCAATTTTAGTTGACCAGGAAAAGCTCCAAGCCATAGTATCCTATCTGATTAAAGAGTAATATGCAAATTTACCATTACTCCACTACACCCACAAGCTACACATACAGCCATGCCCACCAGCCAGTCATGAGCAAGTATGCAAATTAACCCCAACCAAAATGGCTGTGGACACAGAGTGAGCAGGAGGGAGGCTTGGGTTTCCCTGGCAATGGAGGAAGCTAAGCTTTCCACACACCCTGGCCAGCCCCGGCCTCCACTCAAGGCTACAAAGTTTCAATTATAGGAGATAAATAAATCACAACAAAAATAGCGGCAGCCACAAAGCTGGAGAGAGCAGGAGGCTAGGGTTGCCCCTGGTGATGGAGGAAGCCAAGCTTCTGCAGCCTTGTTCTGCCTTGGCCTCCGTTGAAAGCTACAAAGTTTCAATTATAGAAGATAAATAAATCCCAAAATGGCTGCTGCCACGGAGCAAGCAGGAGGCTTGGCACCGGTCCAGGCTATAAAGTTTCAATTGTAGAAGATAAATAAATCCCAGATACCAGGGCCTCTGCTTGGGTTGCCTGGGGGGGAGGGTAGGGGAGGGGGCGTGGTTAGCCTGCAAACCACAACAGGCCCTTTGCCCAGGCTGTCCCACACCCCAAGGAAACCTCACCCTGATCCAGGACACCATTCAGGGCAAACCAGCTGGCCCCCACCCATGCACCAGGCCTCTATCCTATTTAATAAAAGAGTAATATGCAGATTGACCATCACTCCAATACACAAGATGACTGCCCCCATGTGGACACAAGATGGCCACCACAAGATGGCCAGCAGGGGAGGACAGTTGGGAGAGGCCAGGACTGCAAGGGAGGGCAGTTGTGGGTGATCAAGGCAGCAAGGGAGGGCAGTTAGGGGTGACCAGGCCTACAGAGAAGGGCAGTTAGGGGCAAATAGGCTGGCACAGGAGCAGTTAAGCATCAATCAGACTGGCAGGGGAGTGGTTAGGGGGTGATCAGGCTGGCAGGCAGAAACAGTTAGGGGCAATCAGGAAGGCAGGCAGGCAAGCAGCTGGGAGCCAGCAGTCCTGGATTGTGAGAGAGATGTCCAATGGGCAGTCAGACATCCCTTGAGGGGTCCCAGATTGGAAAGGGTGCAGGCTGGGCTAAGGGACACCCCCCTCCCTGTGCACAAATTCCATGCACCGGGCGTCTAGTAATTACATATTATTATTGCTGTTGAAGAGCAAAGTATTTGTAAACAAAGCTTGAGAAAGAAATGATGAGTAATGTGCTAAAAGGACATCAGGGTGAATGGTCCCTTTCTTTTCCTTCCCTTTGCCACCACCTCACCTGGCCATTATTATATTGACCTAGATTAACCTCCTGAAGTATTGCCACCTTCTGGCTTTATAACCTGCAATGGCTCTCCATTACCCACCCAAAAAGTCCACATTCCTTCTCGTGATAGTCAAGGCCTTGCACAACCTATCCCAGATTCTGCCTTCCCGGTCTTAGTTTCCACTCCTCCCCTGTCCCTTTGCCCAGCCTGTAGGTGCTCCTTCCATTTTCCACAGCAGACATTATACTCTCCGGTCCCAAGAACCTTTACATGTTTTCTTGACTTCATTTCTCCTTTGCTTTCAATTATCTGGGGTTTTTTTTCAAGGTTCAGAGTAGATACCACCCTACTCTATCTAAAGGGAGACTTTCTGGTAGCATTTCATTTTTACCATTCATTGAGCATTTATCATATCCTCCTTTTTAAAAAAATATATTTTATTTATTTTTTACAGAGAGGAAGAGAGAGGGATAGAGAGTTAGAAACATCAATGAGAGACATCGATCAGCTGCCTCCTGTACGCCCCCCACTGGGGATGTGCCCGCAGCCGAGGTACATGCCCTTGACCGGAATCAAACCCAGGACCCCCCCAGTCCACAGACCGATGCTCTATTCACTGAGCCAAACCGGTTTCTTCTATCATATCCTTCTTGAAGGCAATTCCACCAGTTTCAAACTTGTTTAAATCACTTATCCTTGGCAGGTCCAGCAATCCAGTGAACTGAAGTTTATCTGACTCAGCTTCTTCAATTCACCACTCCTTCATACCTGGTCTTCCAATTTAATTCTAGAACACAGACTTTACCTTTTCCTGTAGGTCCAGACTTTGACCTTTGACTTCTCTCTCTCTCTCTCTCTCTCTCTCTCTTTTCCTTCCTCCCTCCCTCTATCCCTCCCTCTCTCCCTCCTTCGTATTTCTTGACTCTTGCTCATTCTTCTGGAGTATTCTCAAAATATAACCAAGGCTCTCCTCCCTAAAAACAAAATAAATATATAAAACTTCCCCTTTTGCCCTAGCTGGTTTGGCTCAGTGGATAGAGCGTTGGCCTGCAGACCAAAGGATCTGGGGTTTGATTCCAATCAAGGGCACATGCCAGGGTTGTGGGTTTGATCCCCAGTAGGGGGCTTGCAGGAGGGAGCCAATCACAATCAATGATTCTCATCAATGATATTTCTATCTCTCCCTCTCCCTTCCTCTCTGAAATCAATAAAAATATTTTTAAAAAACCACACCCCAATAACTTCCCCTTTCTTTCACACTGTTCTTTTAAGTGAAGGTACCCTTTCTCCTCTCTTCTTGATATACTTCTGTTAATGCAGGCGAGCGCAGGATCTGAAACTGACATCTGGAAGGTCAAGCATAACTTCCAAATGCCAAATTCCAGTATCTTCTACTGGAACACTTAACCTTTCATGGACTTTTTCATCTATCTTTCTGCATGCTTCGTCACTTTTTTTTTCCCTCCATCTGTCCCATGTTTTTCAAGGATTATTCTTTGGTCCTCTTTGCAAATTTTCACGTTTATGAGAATAATTTTTAGATCTGTCTCTACCCCTAAATTAAAAGCTTAATTTCCAGTTGTTTGCTAGACTGTGTGTGTGTGTGTGTATGTGTGTGTGTGTGTGTGTGTGAGTGTGTGTCCCACCTCTTTCTCTAAAATGGCAAGTCCCAAAGTTGATTTATTATATTCTTCTTCATTTTCCTCCCCAAACCCTTCTATTTCCAGTCCTTTTGTTATTGGCAGTTAGGCAGTCACGAGCAGAGCAAGGAAGATGGGCCAGGTACGGAAACTCACCAGGGCAGAAAGCCCCAGATGCTTAGCAAGAGTCCCAACTGGGAGAACAAGAACCTTGCCTCCAGGGTAAACTCTCCTCCCCTCGCTATCTCAGGTCCTGTGGTTTGGACCCCCTGACTTTTCCTCCCTAAAGATAACATCTAGGTCTCGGTTGTATTCAGATCTAAGCCCAGAAAAGCAGGAAAACCAGAGGTGATGCTGTATTGACTAATGACCCCCAGCCCTGGCTCCATTAAAACCCGACCCTGAGATTCCCACCTGCAAGAGAGAGAGAGAGAAATACTTCAACCCAAAGGAACCAATGTGCATTCTCCCCCAGGAGAGCACTCTCGTGCTGTTTCCCTTCCCCGCTTCTTTCCTCTAAGGGTCCCCATGAGACTTGCAACCAGGGGAGCAATGGGCAGCAGACACTCGTCCCAGGCTAACCCCCCGAGCCTGTCTCCAAGACCCCCTTTTCTCTAACTCCTCACTAAGCCAAAGCAGCCCAGCCTCCCCTCTTCCGTTGCTTCCTCCCTGCCCTTTCTCATTTTACTGTCCTCAACGTGTTTTTGCTGCAGCCAATACATTCTTACTTTGCTACACTTTGTCTCTTGACTGAAATCTTTCCTTCAAGAAGACAAGAACCAAGGTAAGTCTCATCTCGCTGGTTACACTTTCAATCTCAGCCGATGGCATCACCACTTTTTTAAAAAATGTATATTTTATTGATGTTTTTTACAGAGAGGAAAGGAGAAGGATAGAGAGCTAGGAACATCGATGAGAGAGAAATATCAATCAGCTGCCTCTTGTACGACCCCCACTGGGTATGTGCCCGCAACCAAGGTACATGCCCTTGACCGGAATCAAACCTGGGACCCCTGAGTCTGCAGGCTGACGCTCTATCCACTGAACCAAACCGGTTAGGGCACCACTTTTTTTTTTTTAATCCTTACCCAAGAACATGTGGTTTTTTGGTTGTTGTTTGTTTTAAAAATTAATTTGAGAGAGAGAGAGAGAGAGAGAGAGAGAGAGAGAGAGAGAGAGAGAGAAACAGCAGTTAGTTGCCTCCCAAATGTACCCCAACTGACCTGGGATGGAACTTGAAACCTAGGTATGTGCCCTGCCAGGGAATCAAACCCGAAACCTTTTGGTGTACGGGATGATGCTCCAACCAACCGAGCCACCTGGCCAGGGTGGCATCAGCTTCTTTGGGTTATTTATCTTTAATTAAGTTTCCTGTGTAATCTTCCCTTGCCGCTCCATTTAGGAACTGGCCACAGATTGACAGGTGACCTTTGGGGTAATTTCAGGGAGTTGTTAGTGGTCCTGGTGATAGTCTTTGAGAACTCAGGAAAAAATTATAAAACAGGAATTTGGCTCCAATTTCACACCTTTGATGAAACCTCCAATTTACCTAGAAGGTGTTTTTTTACACTGTTTCACAAAAGTAACATTACCTTCTTGAATGTCAAGGTTATATTTTTCTTCTTTCTGAATATTGTATTTTCTCTAGTTTTCTACCTTTGCCATATTTATAAACTGGCCAAATTGTAACATTTATTAAGAAAAGGGCCGAAACCGGTTTGGCTCAGTGGATAGAGCATTGGCCTGCGGACTGAAGGGTCCCAGGTTCGATTCCGTTCAAGGGCACGTACATTGGTTTCGGGCACATCCCCAGTGGGGGGCGTGCAGGAGGTGGCTGATTGATGTCTCTCTTTCATCGATGTTTCTAACTTTCTATCCCTCTCCCTTCCTCTCTGTGAAAAATCAATAAAAATATATTTTAAAAAAAGAAAGAAAAGAGGGACCTGCTGAAACCGGTTTGGCTCAGTGGATAGAGCGTCGGCCTGCGGACTGAAGGGTCCCAGGTTCGATTCTGGTCAAGGGCATGTACCTTGGTTGCTGGCACATCTCCAGTGGGAAGTGTGCAGGAGGCAGCTGATCGATATCTCTCTCTCATCGATGTTTCTAACTCTCTATCCTTCTTCCTTCTTCTCTGTAAAAAAATCAATAAAATATATTTTTAAAAAAAGAAAGAAAGAAAGAAAAGGGACCACAGCCTGGCTGGTGTGGCTCAGTGGTTGAGCTTCAACCCAGGAACCAAGAGGTCACCGGTTTGATTCCAGGTCAGGGCATATGCCTGGGTTGCTAGCTCCATCCCCAGTAGGAGGCTTGCAGTGATTCTCTCTCATCCTTGATGTTTCTCTCACTCTCCCTCTCCCTTCCTCTCTGAAATAAATTTCAAAAAAATTTAAAAATTAAAAAGAAGAGGGACCACAAACCCTGGGAAGAGACCTTGGCATCACCTTTCCCACCTGTGCCTGTTGGTGTCCTGGGACTGAGGGCTCCCTTGAGGAAGGGAGGACATGATGGTGACTCAGAGGACTCCCGGGTTTTCTTCCTAGTCTACGATTCAGAGTGCTGGGGTGGGTGTCTCCCTTACCGCCCTTCCTTTTTATTTACTACAAACACGCTAAGTATCTGGGTCAGTTCACCAGTCACACACCCCGTTTGACCCTCCCCCACCCCCCACCCTCCTGAGCTCAGGAGAGGAAGGCAGGCGTCCGGAGGGCCGCTTTATCTTCGGGTCCCCACCCCCACACCGTTTTTCTCCGCCGTTCCTTCCAGGGCTGGGGCCGGTTTTAATGACTCTGACCTTTCATAAAGCTTCCTGTGGAATGCAGAGACTTTGCATCCCAGCGAAGAAACTGGTCGATGGACTTTAGCCTCCAGGACCCACACCTAGCTACTAGCTAAGCTAGCTTCTGGAGCCTGGGAGGAGGGGGCGGAAATCGCTTCCCTGAACCAACCGGGCTGCCAGCTGCATTGCAGGCTCCTCTGCAACCCTAAGTGCGTCCACCGTAAAGGTTTGTGGAATCAAACAGCGAGGACACTATCCAGAGCCCAGCGACGTCAGCTAATAAACGCACGCCCTTTTCTACACATCTCAGGGGTTACACTCTGGGAAGCCGACCTCAGCCAGCGGTGCAGTTGAACCACAGCTCGTGTATTAGCAGGGCCTCCAGGTTGCCGAGCCCCTCCCTGACTTTACTCTCCTGGGGGATGGGTCCAACCCCCCCCCCCCACACCTTTTTAAATAGTGGATTTACAATCTGGGCTCGAGTCCTCTCCCATTTAGAATGAGGATCATTCCTAGTCAATATACACTGACATCCCCCTTCAATGTAAACTCCATCCCACCCCTCACCCCTGTGCCCATTCATTCCATCAGTCTGTATTAAGCTCCAATACAGTGGTTCTCAACCTTTCCAATGCCGCCACCCTTTAATACAGTTCCTCATGCGGTGGTGACCCCCCCCCCAACCATACTTCACAATTGTAATTTTGCTATTGTTATGAATTATAATGTAAATACCTGTGTTTCCCGATGGTCTTAGGCGATCCCTATGAAAACATCGTTTGACCCCCCCTCCAAAGGGGTCGCGACCCACAGGTTGAGAAACCACTGCTCTAATAGGTGCCAGAACAAGCGATCCTCGTTCTGGTGGGATTCACTGCAGGACTAAAGACAAACGGAGACTATGGTTTCTGAGACGGAGTCACATCATGTGGAAGGTGATAAATGCTCTGGTGCAAAAGGTACAAGGCGGGCGAATCATTTGTGGAGGCCAGGGGAGGCGGAAGAAAGTTCCAGACTGGGCTCTGGTGCAGGTCGGGGGGGAAAAGGGAGGAGAGCAGAGTGACGGAGGCTCCGATGCTGGGGGGCTGGGGCATATTTTCTGCATCGTAGTCTGGTCTATGCGGAGGTGGGTGCAGGGCATTGAAGGGTTTGGACAGCGATTGCGTGGAGAACATCGGAGGCCGGCGGCTATTTTCCAGCTGAGCCCAGAGGATGCTCTGGTCCGAGGCTCCCGGGATGAGCCCACTTGGGGTGGGGGAGGACCCCCCCCAAAAAAATGGCCTCCTGCGGCCCCCTCGCCGCCCCTCCCGCCGGCGCACGTGACCCAGCCCGCACCTCCCGCCCACCCTGGCTGGCGACCCCGGGTCGAGGTGCTGGCGGCGGCCCCGCCCCCGCGGGAAACGGACCAATCGGAGGAAGGGGAGGGCGGGGCTTGCGGTGACGTCAAACGGGGGCGGGGCTCGGAGGGGAGTAACAGGTTGGTGGGAAGGGGGGTGAAGAGGAGGGAGCGTCCAGCGGCTGCGGGGGGCGGGGAGCCCCCGGAACCGCGAGTGCAGCTCTGCCCGAGCCCGAGCCGAGCCGAGCCCGGGCCCCGGGAACGCCGAGCTCGGCTGGGGTGAGTGACCCGGGCCGGGACAAGGGCACCTGAGAGGCCAGCGGGCCTCAGGTGTATGCCCGAGGGGCGGGGGTCCGGGCGGTCAGCGCCCCCTCCCTCCGGGGCACAGGTGCGGAGTTGGGAACGCGGGGGGGGGGAGGTCCAGGCCCGGTGGGGGTACTGCTTAACAGCTGGTCCCCACTCTGGGGTGCAAGACGCAGGTGCCTGGAAGGGTGCCAGGTGAGGGAGGGGCGCCCGAGGCGAAGGTTATTCCCAGGACATAAAAGCGTCTCGGAGCCAGGATCTCTCTGGAGATCGGACGCCCCGTCCCAGCGGCAGACTTTCTGGGGGGGGGAGGCTGGGGTGCTGGAGGGGGAGGAGCTCGTCTGCGTTGGGCAAAGGGCTCAGAGGCGGAATGGGGGGACGCTGCATGGGAAAGTGTTGCTTCCCCCGGGCTGTTCCCCCGGGCTGCCAGGGTCGCCGGTGCTGACACCCCCTGGCTCTGAGATGGCTCTGAGGTGTGGCACCTCCTCCAACCAGTCACCTCCAGGTGAAGGCAGCCGCAAATAAGCCACACTGAGGGGCGCACCAAGGGGGTCCCCGGACCTCTGTGCTGGCGTGGAACTCCTTAAGGCTTTTGGTTTCTGACCTCTGTGCTTGCCTGGCGGGGAGAATGCTTCCTTCTTCCTCCTGAAAGAGTGCCCTCCTGGAAAGGGATATGAGGAAGCCAGGTCCTCAGGCCTACAGAATATCTGGAACTGTTTCTTTCTCATGAGGCCTCTTCCCGGGGACCAATCAAACCCTCCCCCCAAGCGCAGGTGCCTTCTCCTTACTTTTAGAGGGGGCCGTTGGGTGATGTTTGGGCGTCTAACCAGTCTCCTGGATGCCTCTCGGAAGAGACCCACTCCTCCCTGACTCGCGGACCAGGATGGCTCTCAGACTGGCAGGAGGCACTAGCCGTGCAGGAATGAAACAGGACTCTTGAGGAGACCACAAGACGAGGGGAGCGAGCACCTCCAAGTCTCCAGCCAGGTGACAGGTGCACATTGGGGCCCCGACAAGACTTCTGAGGCAGATTCCCTTGCCTTGGGCAGGAGAGGGAGCCAGAGCCAGCCAGCCAGCCTTCGCGTGGCCCCTTTGATGCCCTGCCTGAGGAAAGCTGTTGTAATTGGGAAATAATTAGCAACCGCTATGTTGCCTCCACGCGCCTCTGCACCTCTTCTTTCCTCCCGGATATTTGGGAGTAGGGGGGGCTGGCGCTAGGGAACTGATGACCCCGAGATTTGCCTGACCCCGAAGAGGATTCTGGCTTTCTAGAATCTTTCCTGCCTCCCGCCGGCTGACCTGCATGCCTTCGCCTCCATGGGAGGTCCGAAGGGGCTGGGGCTGCTTTTCCTCGGGTGGGGGAGGGGAGCACTAAGGTCCAGGGAGGTAGCCAAGGTAAATGTGAGATCAGGAATGCCGCTCTGGGGACTGGAGAGGGAGGAGCAGAGAGAGGCAGTCTTCCTGCCACACACGGGGCCGGCCCCGTCCTTCAGCAGGTGTTTTGTGCCCCTGCTCCTCCCTCCCACCTGGACCCTCTCTGCCCTCCGCCTCCTCCTTCAGAGCCTCGGCCTTGGCATCTCTGCTAGACAGAGTCCCTGCCATGGGCTTGGCCCCTCAGCCTCCTCCGTGGTGTGGAATAACTCCCGCCTGCCTTACTAGCTGCCAGCGGAGTCTCCCTGGCCCTCCCTTTCCCCTTGCCTCTCAAACCAGTCCAGCCAGTTTGCAGGGGCCCAGTTCCTCATTGTTTCTCTCTTACTCCCCCCCCCCCACCACCCTCACTGGCCAAGCAGCTCCAGCCTGGCTCTCAGGTTTCGGCGTTTTTAGTGGACCCAGCCAGGAGTCCACCTGCAGGATTCTTGTTGGATTCGCGGGGAACCATTCTTCTCGCTTCCCATAAACCAGGAGAACTGTGGGGGCAGAATGATCAAGGTCACTGAGCTGTGCTTTGCTGTTTGGACCGTTGGCTTTCCTCGTTACTTCTGCGGGGAGTGTGATCTCTATTCCAGCCCTCCCGTTCTCTAAATGTGCCAACTCTGTAGCATCCAAGCTTATTCCCCAGCCCTGGCATATCAATGCTTGCACCACCCCACCCCCACTTCCTGCCTGTAGTGCAGAGACCCTGTCACTCCTAGTTGGCAGCCAGACGCGATGGCGGGGCCAGACGGGATAGAATTGGGGCAGGGCCGGCTAATGAGTAACTCGGGGGGAAGTGGCTGTTTGGTACCAGTGCCTTGTCCTTCCCCGCCGTGCAGACCGGAAGGAAGGACAGAGGCGGACAGATGAAGCCCAGTTACCTGGAGGCCTGGTCTCTTCCCGGGGTACGGTTGGTGAGGACCACCTGGGGCACAGGCCAGGGGGCAGAGAGAGGGGGGAAAGCAGGGTCAGGCATCTGGTGAGAGTGAAGGCTCTGCCCGCCATCCATGTTGCCTGGCGCCAGGTCCCTGTTTACCTGCCTCTGGGGCTTACGCAAGGCTCTGGAGCTGCCCTGTCCCCGGCCCCGCCCCGCTGTCCTCTGTAACTGAAGGCGGGTAGGTTTCGGGTTTTCCGTGTTGAATCATTTAGAGCCCTACTTTCTGACCCAGCCCCAGAGATTCCTCTGGCCCGCCTGGCCCCTGACCCGCACGGTCCTGGCGCTGACGGTGTGTGAGGTCAGGGAGGCACTGGGACCTGAGGGTGCGGCCCCGGCTGCCTGCCCGCCCGCCTCGGAACAGCTCGCTGCTCCTGGGTGAGCGATGGGCTGTGTGCGCTCGTGGAGCCAAGCCTGGGAACTTCCTGACCTGGATCTTGGAGATCGGGAGGTGCACTGGCAGGGCAGAGCCGCCCGATGAATAAATCATGTGACTTCTGAGAGCTGGAGTCTAGGCACATCTGGTTCCAAAGTGATGACCGAGGAGGGAGGGCGAGGAGTCCAGGCTAGGACAAGGTCCTGTTCCCCGGGGCAGACGGGAAATGGCTGTGCAGATCCCACTGCTCTGTGAGGCCGCCTTGGTTCAAGATGCAACCTTGAACGAGTGGTTACCCACATCTACAAGGTGCCAGATGCTGGGGACAGAGGAATCCGCTAAGAGCCATGTTCTTTCCTTTTTTTTTTTTTTAATATATTTTATTATTTTTTTTATAGAGAGGAAGGGAGAGAGATAGTTAGAAACATCAATAAGAGAGAGAAACATTGATCAGCTGCCTCCTGCACACCTCCCACTGGGGATGTGCCCGCAACCAAGGTACATGCCCTTGACCGGAATCGAACCCGGGACTCTTCAGTCCGCAGGCTGGCGCTCTATCCACTGAGCCAAACCGGTTTTGGCAAGAGCCACGTTCTTTTGCCTTCTAGGAGTGTACAGTCTAGTGGGGGGACAGGCGGGAAACAATGAATCGCTGTGATAAATATGTAACAATAAGCTGAGGCAGACTGGCTGGAGGACTGCGGGTGGAGCATGTAGCAAGGTTCTGACCTGGTTTGTGAGGAGAGGTTAGGGAAGGCTTCTCTGAGGAAGTGACGTCCCTCTGAGACCCAGGCGGCGCCAGGAAGTCCTGTGGGAAGGAGCAGCGCCTGTAGCAGGCTACTGGGTGGTCAGCTTCGCGACAGGCATGTGCTTTGAGGTGAACTCACGCTTAACATCTTGACCTGTTTATTCCAGCAGAACCTAAGTCAATAAAGTGCACACATATCGAGTGTCTAACGACACGTTTTTACAGTTGTGTGCACCTATGTAATTATTGTCTAATTCTCACAGGTCAGTACCTCATGCGGGGTACTATCACTATGCCCATTTTAAAGTTGAGGAAACTGAGGCTCTCGGAAAAGTTGTGACTGGCCCCAGGTGATAGGCCTCAGGTGAAGAGCAGAGCTAGGATTCCAAGCCAGAGTCTGACTCTAACCCACTGCCTTTCCTTCCTACTGGATGTGTGGCTTGGAAAACGCATCCCTTTGCCTTTGGCTTCTTTGATTCCATTTCTTTTCTTTTTTAAAAATATATTTTATTGATTTTTTATAGAGAGGAAGGGAGAGGGATAGAGAGTCAGAAACATTGATGAGAGAGAAACATCAATCAGCTCCCCTCCTGCATGCCCCCCACTGGGCATGTGCCCACAACCAAGGTACATGCCCTTGACCGGAATCGAACCTGGGACCCTTTAGTCTGCAGACCGATGCTCTATCCACTGAGCCAACCCGGTTTCGGCTGATTCCATTTCTTACTTGATTCCCACGTAGGGCCCTGACCGCTAAGTAGCCCGCCACGTAGGGTATCTGAGTCAGATAAGACCTTGGTTAAGGGCTTCCCTGATGCCTGAAGAGTGGAAGACAGCGGCCCTTGGGCTGGTTGGTGGACTTGAAGGTGTTTATGTGAACCTCTAGAGCAGCGGTTCTCAACCTATGGGTCGCGACCCCTTTGGAGGTCTAACGACCCTTTCACAGGGGTCGCCTAAGACCATCGGAAAATGCAGATATTTACATCACGATGCATAACAGTAGCAAAATTTCATGGTTGGGGGTCACCACCACATGAGGAACTGTATGCAAGGGTTGTGGCCTTAGGAAGATTGAGAACCACTGCTCTAGAGATTCTGTAGTAAAGTTTGGGAGGGCTGTCTCCTGAGGGGCGAAGAGGGGGGGAATAGGGTATTGCTTGCATTATATTCTCTAATGAAGTCTCAACACTGAAAAAGGTGTTGAGGGTCTTCCCCTATCCCCCCTTTGGCCCCCCCAACCCCCATAAGGGGCTCCTCCCTCCCTGTTCCTTTCTCTGGAGGGGGAGGGCCTGGAATGCCAGGAATGCTCTTCCTTCTGCAGAACTCCCTCCACCAAGCCCTTCCTCACCTGGATGGAGTGTGGCCTCCCTCCTCCTCTCAGTGTCCTGGGCTTCCCAGCACTTCTACTATCCCTTTGCCAAGTTTCCTTGGCCCGGAGCTCCCCTGGGAGGTGGAGCGGGGTATGTTTGTGTCTTTACCTGGCACGTTAGAGGCCCTCCTCCAGCTTGGTGCCAGGCTCCGGTGGAGATTAGCAGCCGCTGCTGGAGTTCTTATTCACTCCCGGAGAACGGCTCCTCCCCCTCCCCCCCCCCCTCCCAAAACCCGTTCCGGGAGCCAGAGCCCACCTGCGGGCCATTCCACTGGCTGACTCTGAGCCTGGCAGTGTGGACGGGAGCTGGCCTGTGGGTGGGCCTGGCTCTGGCCCTCAGGAGGGAGGAGTCTGCTGTCCGAGGCCTCTGGGACTGGCACTCTCACATGTTATTTGCGTCTTTTTTTTTTCTTGAACACGCAACTCATCTGCATGGTTCCACATTCAAAGGGGACCAGGAGAGCTAGATACACAATAGAAAGCCAGTGGCGTACCCATCCCTGTGCCTAGCTCTCAGCACCCCCAATCCAGATAACATCACTGCTGTCAGCTTAGGCAGCCCAGGGACGGGCTAGAATGCCTTTGGGGTTCTTCTGCATTGGAAGTGAGCTGTAGGACTGGAGGCCCCTCTGTTCCGTTGGGATGGAGGTCTCTGTTAGGCAGGGCTTGTTAGAAACGGAAATTCTGTCCTAACCCGTTTGGCTCAGTGGATAGAGCATTGACCTGCAGACTGAAGGGTTTCGGGTTCAATTCTGGTCAAGAGCATGTACCTTGGTTGCGGGCACATCCCCAGTAGGAGGTGTGCAGGAGGCAGCTGATCGGTGTTACTCTCTCATCGATGTTTCTAACTCTCTATCCCTCTTCCTTCCTCTCTGTAAAAAATCAATAAAATATATATTTTTTTTAAAAAAAGAAAAAGAAATGGAAATCTTCAGGCCTCACTCCAGACCTACTGAGTCGGAAACTCTGTGAGTGGGTCCAGCACTGTGTGTTCTCATAGGCCGCGGGGATGCTTCTCCTGCTCTGCTTGACACCGAAGGAACTGACAGGACCGTCGCCCTCCCAAACACCGGGGAGAGGAGGGTTTCGGGGTGTCTGCTGACAGGCTTTTCTTCATCTCCCAGGACCCGTCCTGCCCATGGAGCAGGCCTTCACCATGGCTGAGCCCCGGAGCCCCGTGGACCACGGGGTCCAGATTCGCTTCATCACAGAGCCCGCGGGGACGGCAGAGACAGGGGGCACCCTGCGGCACGGGGGGCGGCGCCCCGCTAAGGATGCCAGAGCCAGTAGCTACGGGGTGGCCGTGCGTGTGCAGGGCATCGCGGGGCAGCCCTTCGTGGTGCTCAACAGCGGGGAGAAAGGCGGCGACTCTTTTGGGGTCCAGATCAAGGGAGCCAACCACAGCCGCGGGGCCCCGGGGGCCCTGAGCTCGGACGGGGAACTCCCCGAGAGCGCCTACGCGCGGGCCCAGGAGCCGGCCGGCCGCTTGCAGGACAGCGTGTCTGACGAGGAGCCCGGGGCCCCGTGGGACGGACGGCTGCTCCGCTCCCAGTCCCAGGCCTCGCTGGCGGGCCCCGCCCCGATGGGCCCGGGCCACCGGAGCACCAGCCTGCTGGAGCTGGCCCCCCGCGGGGCGCCCCCCGGGAGCACCATCGACACGGCCCCCCTGTCCTCCGTGGACTCGCTCATCCACAAGTTTGACAGCCGCCAAGGGGGCCAGGCCCGCGGCCGCACTGGCCGCCGCCTGCGCTCGGTGCCCCCCGAGCAGCGCAAGCGGAGCCAGAGCCTGGACAACCGGCTGCCCCGGGACACCCTGGAGGAGCGGGACCGCCGGTCGCCCGGCCACTGGAGCCCGAGCAGGAAGCAGGACAGCCAGGCGGGCAGCCTGAAGCCGCCGGCGCCGAGCCAGCACGCTCCCGGTGGCCTGAGCCGGTCCCGGCACACCCAGGACTGGGTCCTTCAGAGCTTTGAGGAGCCTCGAGGGAGAGCCCAGGACCCTGCCATGCTGCAGGTCAGACACCCCCCCCGCGCCCCCCACTCCCCGCTCTGCTCCCCAACCCCGGCCCCTTCTCCTCCGCCCTGACCCATTGCCCTGGGACCCCTTTGCTGGTTCAAATCACCGAGGGCAGGAAGTTTCTACCTTTTGTCTTTCCCTTTTGCCATCCACGTGGACCGATGTCCCCGGGCAAAATCAGGAAGGGGACAGAACTGACTGTAAAACCACCATTCCCCAGCATGGATAGTGGCTTTCTGTGCCTCCGGCGCTGGCATTCGCTGGCACCCGTGGGTGCAGAAGGCAGGCTGGGAGGATAGGAGCGGCTCCCTGGTGCTCTTGCCAAAACGTTGTCTCCCACTCAGGAACGCAAATAAGTGGGGGAGTGATTTTACCCGGAGACAAAGTTAAGCCCATTCTATTAGTCCATCAGTTACAAACGCTGATACATGAGCTGTCATTAGTGCCAAATGGCTTGTGATACAGCTCACCCCCCGCCCGCTGCCCGCTGAGGTCTGCTTGCTGAGGAAAAGCTGGTTTGCAACAGTAGCGAGAAGTGTATCCTGCTCCGTCCTCTCCCTGGTCCTCAGCTCAGGCCCTCAGTGTCTTGCTGCCTCTTTACCCGACTTCCCGCTGGTTTATGCCTGAAGGGCCTTGTCTCCTAATGGCCACTTCTGGAATCCCACCCAGGCTTCTGGCTTAAGATTGCTCTTTCTTTGGGTTTACTTTTTTTGCAGTTCAAATCAACCCCGGACCTTCTTCGAGACCAGCAGGAGGCAGCCCCACCCGGCGGTGTGGACCACGTGAAGGCCACCATCTATGGCATCCTGAGGGAGGGGTGAGTGGGGTCTCCTTTCTTTTCCTTCAGCTTCCTTTCCCACCTCCCCCGCCCTCCCCCCTCCCGGCTCTTTATCCTAACTCCCCTCATCTCTGCTACCTCTTCCCTCTTCCCCTAACCTGGGCGACGTCTGCCCTTTTATCCCCCAAGGAGCCCAGAAAGTGAAACATCCGTGAGAAGGAAGGTCAGTCTGGTGCTGGAGCAGATGCAGCCTCTGGTGGTGAGTGGCCTTCTCACGGGGATGGGGGCGGGGGGAGCAAAGGGTCAGGGTCAGGGGCTTTTCGGGCCTCAGGATCTGGAGGTGGACTCACTTCCTTGCCCACCCTGTCTCGGGCAGATGGCTGCTCCTGGTTCTGCTAAGTCCCTGGCAGGGCAGGGTGAACTCGCCTGCAAAGTGGAGGAGCTACAGCAAAAGCTGGATGAAGAGGTGAAGGTGAGGAGTGGCTGGAGGCACCGGAGGGAGGAAGAACCACGGAGGGGAAAGCCTTAACCTGGGCGGGCGCCTCCAAGTCATGGGATAGGCGCTCATGTGTGTCCTGCAAGACAAGAGCGTGTGCTAGTCCCGGCAAGGACGTGCAGGCTTCTGGAGAGCGTAGACGGGAAGAACGCACTCATCAGGAGTCCTTTGGCCGTTCCCATTCTGGCTCTGCCATGTACTGGCTGTGTAAATCTTTTATTTTATTTTATTTTTTTAAATATTTTTTATTGATTTTTGCAGAGAGGAAGGGAGAGGGATAGAGAGTTAGAAATATCCATTGGCCGCCTCCTGCACACCTCCTACTGGGGATGTGCCCGCAACCAAGGTACATGCCCTTGACCGGAATCGAACCCAGGACTCTTCAGTCCACAGGCTGATCCGCTGAGCCAAGCCAGTCAGGGCTGGCTGTGTAAATCTTAGGCAGATGACTTACCTCAGTTCTTTTCATCCTCATCATCACGATGGTGATAATAGTAGCTGTCACTTCCTAAGTATCATTTTTGTGGTAGGTGCTCTTCCGGATACCATGTAGTAATTAGAGTGTGACCCTGTAAAGTAGGCATCCTGGACTCTTTTTTTATGATGAGAAAATTGAAGGTCAGAGAGGCTAAGTGAATTGCTCAAGGTAGTCAGGTGCAGAGGAGACATTTAAAATCTCAAGTTAATTTATTCTGACGTCTATGTGCTTCCCTCTCCCCTCCCCCCTTCCTCCCTTAAAATACTGCTTCCAACTTTTGCAGTGTTGCCTGTATGTTGTTGGTGCTCTGTAAGTGGTGGATTGTGACTCCCTTTTTTTGTTGTTGTTTAGTGCCATAGTTAAAGAGTGAACTGTGCCGAAACCGGTTTGGCTCAGTGGATGGAGAGTCGGTCTGCAGACTGGGGGGTCCCAGGTTCGATTCCGGTCAGGGGCATGTGTCTTGGTGTGGGCGCATCCCCCAGTAGGGAGTGTGCAGGAGGCAGCTGATCGATGTCTCTCTCTTATTGGTGTTTCTAACTCTCTATCCTTCTCCCTTCCTCTCTGTAAAATCAATAAAATATATTAAAAAAAAAAAAAAAGGTGAGCTGTGAGTCAAACTAACAGTTCAGATCCGGGCACCCTCAGTTGTTGGGCTTTGTAACACCTTTGTAAAACCAAATTCTTTAACTGTTCTAAGCCTCCGTGGCCTTGACTGTAAAGTGGGGATAATAATGAACTGTATTGGGTATCTACTGCTGGGTAACAAGTTACCTCAAAGCTGAACAGCTTCATGCAAACATCTCCCAGTGTCCGAGGGCCCCAAATTTGGGAGCAGCTTAGCTGGGCAGTTCTGGCGCAGGGTCTTTTTATGAGGTTCCCTTCACGGTATTGACTGGAGCTGCAGTTATTGGAAGAGTTGGCTGGAACTGGAGGATCTACTTCTAAAATGGCTTATGCTGTGGCTGTGGGTTGGAGGCCTCAGTTCCTTGCTGTGTGGATCTCTGCATAGGGTTGCTTGAGCGGCCCTCCAATATGGCAACTACCTTCCCCCAGAGCAAGTGAAATAAGAGAAGGAAGCTGCAATGCCTTTTTATGACCTAATCTTAGGAACTACATATCATTCCCCCCTATTCTTTTTTTTTTTAAATATATTTTATTGATTTTTTATAGAGAGGAAGGGAGAGGGATAGAGAGTTAGAAACATTGATGAGAGGGACATCGATCAGTCGCCTCCTGCACGCCCCCCACCGGGGAATGTGCCTACAACCAAGATACAGGCCCCTGACCGGAATCGAACCTGGGACCCTTCAGTCCTCAGGCCGACATTCTATCCACTGAGCCAAACCAGTTTCGGCATTCCCCCCCTTTTCTTATTTGTTAGAAGAGAGTCCCTAAGCCCAGCCCATTCTCCAGGGCAAAGGCTCCCCTTTTTCAAAGGAATGTAAAAAATTCTGTGGATGTGTTTTAAGCCATCACAGAGACCAAGGCTTATGATGAGGATCAAGTGCAGATAATCTGCATAAGTTCCTGGTACAGTGCCTGTTAGACAGCGAGTGTCAATAAATGCTAGAATTCCCATTATTCCTAGTCCTTCTCAGAGGCTTTCCCTGCGCTGCACCTGCTTCCCTTTCCTTTTCAGAAACGGCAGAAACTGGAGCCATCCCGGGTCGGGCTGGAGCGGCAGCTGGAGGAGAAGGCGGAAGAGTGCAGTCGACTGCAGGAGCTCCTGGAGAGGAGGATGGGGGAGGCCCAGCAGAGCACTAAGGAGTGAGTGCAGCTGAGACTGGTTTGGCTCAGTGGATAGAGCGTCGGCCTGCGGACTGAAAGGTCTCGGGTTCGATTCCGGTCGGGGGCATGTACCTTGCTTGCGGGCACATCTCCAGTGTGGGGTGTGCAGGTGGCGGCTGATCGATGTCTCTCTCTCATCGATGTTTCTGACTTTCTATCTCTCTCCCTTCCTCTCTGTGAAAAATCAATAAAATATATTAAAAAAAAAAAAGAGTGAGTGCAGCTGACGGTGCATGGGAGGGGCGGAGGGGAGGCCACATGGCGCCAAGGTTGGAGTGGGAGGTTGCCCGTGGGCAAAGGGAGACAGGGAATTCTCCAGAAGCTGAAAGGGGCTGGCAGAGACGGTGTAAAGATAGGTATGACCTCTTTCTTGACCTTCTCTATCAGTCATGGTGATGGCGCATGAGTTAGGTTACCTGGTTTGCCTCTCTGCCTCAGGTTTTTCCTCTGTCAAATGGGTTAATGATAGTGCCTCTCAGGATTGTTGTGAGGATTCAGACATTCATTCAACAGATGTTTTTTGCAATGAATGCTGTGATGCACTGATGGAGAGTCCTGAGGTTCATCAGAGAACCAAACAGAGGAAGAAGCCTGCTCTTCAGAAGCAGTTTCTAGTGAGAGGTAGCAGACTGTAAACAATAAATATATTCTTAAATATATATATATAGTTGATTTTTTACAGAGAGGAAGGGAGAGGGACAGAGAGTTAGAAACATCGATGAGAGAGAAACATTGATTAGCTGCCTTCTGCACATCCCTTACTGGATCTCCTAACCAAGGTACATGCCCTTGACCAGAATCGAACCTGGGACCCTTCAGTCCGCAGGCCGACGCTCTATCCACTGAGCCAAATCAGTTAGGGCAAAAAATATATTCTTAAGTAAAATTTTCATATGTAAGAAGTACAGTAAGTTGTAGCAGATCAGAAGGGCCAAGTTAGAGGGAGCAGGTTACAGTGTTAAGTAAGGTATTCAGGGGAGGTATTTGTTGTTGTTGTTAATCCTCACCGGAGGATATTTTTTCCATTGATTTTTTTTTTAGAGACAGTGGATGGAGGGAGGGAAAGAGGGAGAGAGAGAAACATCAATGTGAGAGAGACACGTTGATGGACGGCCTCCCACATGTGCCCCAACCGGGCCAGAAATTGAACCTGCAGCCCAGGTACATGCCCTTGACTGGGAATGGAACCCTTCAGTCTGCAGGCCAACACTAACCATTGTGCACACCGGCCAGGGAGAGGGGAGTTCTTATTAAGATTTGAACAGAGACTTGGAGGTTTAAATGAAATAATATGTGTAAAGTGTTTAGAAAACTCTCTGACACGTAGTGCTCAATAACGTGGCCTGTTGTTCATTATTAGGCTCCAGAACATGAAGCTCCTCCTGGACCAGGGGGAAAGGGTACGCCGCGGGCTGGAGACCCAGGTGATGGAGCTGCAGGACAAGCTGAAACAGGCCCAAGGTCCTGAGCCTGCTAAGGAAGTGCTCATGAAGGTAGGGAGGTGGGTTGGGGACCCCAGCCCCTGCTTCCTTCCAATTACAGCATCCTCAAAGTATGGGAGTATTCCTTAGGATGCTGGGTTTCCCTTCAGCATCTTGGAGGTCACAGAGCACCTGGGACCATGCCTAACCGATGCTAGGGACTTAGTAAAAATGTTTTTATTTTTTATTTTTTAAATATATTTTATTGATTTTTTTACAGAGAGGAAGGGAGAGGGATAGAGAGTTAGAAATATCGATGAGAGAGACATCGATCAGCCGCCTCCTGCACGCCCCCCACTGGGGATGTGCCCACAACCAGGATACATGCCCTTGACCGGGATTGAACCTGGGACCCTTGAGTCCACAGGCCAATACTCTATCCACTGAGCCAAACCTGTTTGGGCAATAAAAGCATTTTGATTGACTGAATGAAGGTCTAGACCGGTGGATCCTAACCGGGGGTCACTTCTGTACTTGCACTTTCCCTTTCCCCAGGACTTGTTAGAGACCAGGGAACTTCTGGAAGAGGTCTTGGAGGGGAAGCAGCGGGTGGAGGAGCAGCTGAGGCTGAGGGAGCGGGAACTGACCGCCCTGAAGGGGGCCCTGAAGGAGGAGGTGGCCTCCCGGGACCAGGAGGTGGAGAGTGTCCGGCAGCAGTACCAGAGAGATGCGGAGCAGCTTCGCCGGAGCATGCAAGATGCAACCCAGGCAGGTGACCCGAGCAGGGGCTGGGCAGGGGCTACCGGAGGTCTTGGTGTTTTTTGGACTTTTCATGGTTGGCATGGGGCTCCTCCTAAAAGACACAGGGGAGATGTAATGAAAACCTTGGTCAGGAAACCTATAGAGGCGGAGGAGGGCGTGCAGGTAGGAAGTAGCCGAGGGTGTGTAGTCAAAACCCTATGGGGAAATAATGGGAGGAGGCTTCCGGTAGATCAGGGATGGGGAACGTCTGGCCCGTGGGCCGTGTCAGGCCCGCAGAATCATTTGGGCTGGCCCTGCCGAGGCATTAGGGGTGAGTTCATGAAATGTTTGACCAAATAGAGCAGGCTCATTTTTAAGTTGGTAATTTTGTATGGCCCATGAATGATGTTATAAATAGCCCAATAGTTATTGTCTGAAAAAAAGGGCTCCCTACCCCTGCTATAGATAATGGAGGGGTGTAGATAATGACTTGGGAGGAGAACCTTCCCTCAGCATTGTGCCCGGTTCCACCGGGTGGCAGGGTGTGCACCTGATGCCCTCTGGGCCTGAGGCTGCCCTTCTGCATCCTCACTGGTTTGAAGTGAGCTCTCCCGTCCATCTAAGCCAGTGGTTCTCAACCTTCCTAATGCCGCGACCCTTTAAGACAGCTCCTCATGGGGTGGTGACCCCCAACCATAAAATTATTTCCATTGCTACTTCATAACTGTAATTTTGCTACTGTTATGAACTGTAATGTAAATATCTGATATGCAGGATGTATTTTCGTTGTTACAAATTGAACATCATTAAAGCATAGTGATTAATCACAAAAACAATATGTAATTATTTATTGTGAAATATTTATTTCTAATTACAAATAAATGAAATTTTTTGTCTTGAATCGTGGTGTAGCATGGGTAACAGTCTTCATATAACAACAGTAAACTACATTGCTACACTTTGCTACACCGAGGAGCGGTGTGTTGGTTCCTAAGACCATGGGAAATAGGTGTTTTCTGATGGTCTTAGGCGACCCCTGTGAAAGGGTCGTTCGACCTCCAAAGGGGTCGCGACCCACAGGTTGAGAACCGCTGGTCTAAGCCTTCTGGTCCTCTGCCTCTCCTCTTCCTTAGGACCACGCAGCACTAGAGGCTGAGAAGCAGAGGATGTCGGCCCTGGTGCGGGGGCTGCAGAGGGAGCTGGAGGAGACCTCCGAGGAGACAGGGCATTGGCAGAGCATGTTTCAGAAGAACAAGGAGGAGCTCAGAGCCACCAAGCAAGAGTAAGGCCCTTGCCCCTCTGCCAGGAATACCTTTCCATGATTCTTATCCACATCCCACTTCCTTTCCACTCATGCTGTGCTCTCTGCTTCTCAACTGCTGTGTTTTTTTTTAAATATACATTTTATTGATTTTTTACAGAGAGGAAGAGAGAGGGATAGAGTTAGAAACATTGATGAGAGAGAAACGTGGATCAGCTGCCTCCTACACACCCCCTACTGGGGATGTGCCCGCAACCAAGGTACATGCCCTTGACCGGAATCGAACCTGGGACCTTTCAGTCCGCAGGCTGAAGCTCTATCCACCGAGCCAAACCGATTTCGGCTCAAACTGCTGTTTTTTTTATATCCAGCTTCCTCCCTCCTGAGACTGGGTCCTCAGTGGATTAGCCTCCAGGGAGGTGGTTTTCCTTGTCCTGCTGACCTCTCCCAGGCAGGTGGCCTGACCCTGTCCCTTTTCCCTTCCAATCCACCTGCCTGGGCTCAGACTCATGCAGCTGCGGATGGAGAAGGAGGAGATGGAGGAGGAGCTCGGGGAGAAGATAGACGCCTTGCAAAGGGAATTGGGGCAGGCCCGCGCTGGTGCTGGAGATTCTCGCCAGGCGGAGGAGCTCAAGAAGGTATTTGGGAGTTGGGGGGCAGAAGGGAGGGTTGGGGTGTTGGGAGCCTGCCTCACCTATCCATGAGGGTCCCCCCCGTGAAGGTGGCTATTTCCCTCGTGCTTGGTTTGCAGGCCCCATCCGGCCTGCACAGCCTTATTTCGTCCCAGCACACAGTCTTTGACCCAGCAGGCCGGGCTGGTCTCACTGAGTATAGAAGTTTCTAGTGGAAAAGGCTCTCCGTGGCCAGGTTATTGAATAATATATTAAGAGGCTGCTGGCTGCTTCCCAAGAGACCTCACGCATAGCGGTATTTAGGTGGATTTGAGAAACTTCAGGGTCTTTTTTTTTACAAGTTTGGAAATCTAACTTGGTCACATAGCAAGAGCTGTTCTGTCTCTCAGAGGGTACTCATTAACTCTATTTGTGAAACAAACTTTAGAGCATCCGTTTATTGACTTACAGTGAGAGTCCTGGACTGGAGTATTTGCATTGGCACGGCCAGCTGACCTAAACGGGAAGCCACGTGGTCATTTGAAAGCGGCGCAGAGTAGTATAGCATCTAGGCGTAGAATTAAATGTTTTATCATTCCATGGATATTTTTATAAACGTTAAGGGCATAAAATTGAAGTGAACACACACATAATATTTTCGTATTCCTAGAATTAGTTTATAAAGGACAAGAAAGCCCCTAATTGTTTTGGGTGATTTAGAAACTTGGAACATATTTTCACTAATTTTAGGGAACTGACATTTATGGCCTCCTGAGTTTCCTCGTAGGTCTACATTTCTTTGATTCACTAGGTCTCAAATGCTATACTTAGCAGGTGCTCAGTTAATAAGTATTAATTAATCAATGCTTATGTATCATGCCTTTACTATAAGACTGCCTAATTGTAATGAAGGTCATCATATTTTTAAATGATGATTTTCCAGATACATAAGTGCCTGAACTTACTACTTGAGGGAGAAAAACATAATAAAGTTTAACCACATATATTTGGTGGTTATGAAATCAAAAGTACTGCTGAAACCGGTTTGGCTTAGTGGATAGATCATTGGGCCTGTGGGACTAAAAGGTCCCAGGTTCGATTCCAATCAAGGGCATGTACCTTGGTTGTAGGCATATCCCCAGTAGCGGGGGTGCAGGAGGCAGCTGGTCGATGTCTCTCATCGATGTTTCTGACTCTCTATCCTTCTCCCTTCCTCTCTGTAAAAATTCAATAAAAAAATATATTTAAAAAAAGTATTCTTAAATTTTTAAGATATTTAATTTAAAATATTATTATGAAGTGGACAAGTATCAAGGATAGTCTGAAACCTGTTCACATATTAGATGACAGAGTGAACCTGAACATTCCTCTGGACACTCTCAGTTGATATGTTATGCTGGATAAAGCTAAAAAGTAATAACTAGTATTTCATTTATCTCATGCATTAAATATATTTTATCAAGTATTTAGCCAATAAACAAAGTATACGTTAGGAAAACAGACTGCCCCAGTTCACTATACACCAGACAATGTGCTATTTTTCTTTTTCTTCATAATTCATTTTGCTAGTTTCTCACATTGAAGACTTACCACGTGTTACATAACCTTCTAGCCTAATTACGGTACTGTCTGAATTTCAGAAGTCGCTAATAGCTAAACAATTAGAATCAGAGCTCGTGTTTTAATTTTTTAAAAAAAGAAATCAGGGCAGCACCAGTATGTATTGTGCCACATATTTTGGTTTTCAAAGTATTTTTTAACAGCTAATCCCTTTTTATCCATACCCTCATCTAGTCTCATTCCACATAATTTTTTAATGGAGATTTCTTCCATATGTCATAAAATTCACCCTTACAAAGTGTATAATTTAGTGCTTTTAAGTATATTTACAAAGTTGTACAACCAGCACAACTTTCGAATTACACAACATTGCATCACCCCCCAAAAGACTCTTATGTCCATAAGCAGTCCCTCTCCCCCCACCGGCAACCACTAGTCTACTTTCTGTCTGTGGATTTGCCCATCCAGACATTACATTTAAATGGATCCCTAGAACATGTGGCTTTTTTCTTTCACCCAGTGTAATATATTTCAAGGTTTACTCATGTTGTAGCAATGA
Organism: Lasiurus cinereus; assembly: GCA_011751065.1. NCBI lineage: Eukaryota > Metazoa > Chordata > Mammalia > Chiroptera > Vespertilionidae > Lasiurus > Lasiurus cinereus. The sequence goes on along the minus strand of JAAGEH010000292.1, from coordinate 855,411 downwards.
TCAGTACTTTGCTTTTTTTTTTTATTTAATATATTTTATTGATTTTAGAGAGGAAGGAAGAGGGAAAGAGTGATAGAAACATCAATGATGAGAGAGAATCATTGATTGCCTGTCTCCCGTATGCCTTCTACTGGGGGATCAAGCCCACAACCCAGACATGTGCCCTTGGCTGTATTCGAACCTAGGACCCTTCAGTACCCAGGCCAACGCTCTATCCACTGAGCCAAACCAGCTAGGGCAGTACTTTGCTTTTTATGGCTGACTAATATTCCACTGCATGGATAGACCACATTTGTTTATCTGTTCACCCCCTGATGGACATTTGGGTCATTCCTCCATTTTAGCTATACGGCATAGTGCTGCTAGGAACACTCATGTACATATGTTTTTTAAAATATATATATTTTAGTGATTTTTTACAGAGAGGAAAGGATAGGGATAGAGAGCTAGAAACATCAATCAGCCGCCTCCTGCACACCCCCTACTGGGTAGGTGCCTGCAACCAAGGTACATGCCCTTGACCGGAATCAAACCTGGGATCCTTGAGTCCGCAGGCCGACGCTCTACCCACTGAGCCAAACCGGTGAGGGCCAGGTACACATTTTTAATGAACAAGTTTCCGATGCTCTTGAGCATACACAGGGAGTGGCATAAGTATGTTTATAGTTGTTTGTATGGAAAAGAATACAATAATGCAAGAATAAACTCGTGTTGCACCTACACAACTGGGAACCTACTTTTGCCACCCCCTGTGCGTGTGTTTTTCCACGGCTGGGCCCCTGGTCACTCGGTGGTTCACTTTTGGAGAAGCTACAAACCACTTTCCCGGGGAGCCACGCCCATTGACCTTCCCTCCAGCCACGGATGGGAGTTCAGTTTCTCCACGGGCTGGTATCCCGGCTGGCCTTGGGGGTCCTAATCGCCAGGCCCCTGGCCTCCCAGGAGCTGCGCCGGACCCAGGAGGAACTGAAGGAGCTGCGGGCAGAGCGGCAGAGCCAGGAGGTGGCCGGGCGACAGCGGGAGCGGGAGCTGGAGAAGCAGCTGCGGGTGGAGGCCGACCGAGGCCGGGGGCTGGAGCAGCAGAACGTCCAGCTACAAAAGACCGTCCAGCAATTGAGACAGGACTGTGAAGAGGCTTCCAAGGCAAGGGGAGTGGGCACAGGGCTTAGGAGGTGGAGGCGGAGGGGTCTGGAGGGCTGAGGAGCCAGAGGGCGAGGAAAGTTACCTGGCGTGGGTACGTACCGACCGGCTCCCGGGGCCTCGGGGTGTGGTGGAAGCCGCCAGCAGGTGGCCGGGGAGGCCGGGCTGTCTCCCTGCTGACTCCCTGCTCACTCTGGCTGGGTGGGTGTCTCAGGGAAGCCAGCCTCTGGTTGGCGGCCCTGCCCTCCTGGAAGCCCCATTCTCGCGGCCTCTTTGTGGGGTGCTTCTCCGGGGAGCGGACAGCAACCTTGAGCCATGGGGTCTGAGCCGCCGCTCTGCACGGCCGCAGGCTCAGATGGGAGCGGAGGCAGAGGCAGCAGTGCTGGGGCAACGTCGGGCAGCAGTGGAGGCGACGCTTCGGGAGACCCAGGAGGAGAACGACGAATTCCGAAGGCGCATCCTGGGTCTGGAGCAGCAGCTGAAGGAGGCGCGAGGCCTGGCGGAAGGCGGGGAAGTGGCGGAGGCTCGGCTGCGGGACAAGGTGCAGCGGCTGGAGGTCAGTGCCTGCGGGCACCCGTGGGGTGGGCTTCCTGGCGGCCCTGTCTCCTCCAGTCCCTGGCTCACCGCTCAGCCATCACTTGTATTTCGCCTTTCGTGTGTGTTTCCCTTTGCCTCCAAGCTCTCTCTGTTCACCTGGCCTTATTTCCTGGAGTGTGTTTTGTTTTGTTTTTTAATATATTTTTATTGATTTGAGAGAGGAAGGGTAGAAACATCAATGATGAGAGAGAGTCATTGATTGGCTGCCTCCTGCAGCCCCCCATTGGGGATCAAGCCAGCAACTTGGGCATATGCCCTGACCGGGACTCAAACCGATGACCTCTTGGTTTCCCGGTAGAAGCTCAACTGCTGAGCTACACCTGGCTGGGCTCAGCCATCCCTTTTTTTTTTTAAAATATATTTTATTGATTCTTTACAGAGAGGAAGAGAGAGGGATAGAGAGCTAGAAACATCGATGAGAGAGAGACATCGATCAGCCGCCTCTTGTACGCCCCCCACTGGGGATGTGCCCACAACCAAGACACATGCCCTTGACCGGAATCGAACCCGGGACCCTGCAGTCCACAGGCCGACGCTCTGTCCACTGAGCCAAACCGGTCTCGGCCACCCATCACTTTTATTTTGCCTTTCGTGTGTTTCCCTTTGCCTCCCAGCTCTCTCTTCACCTGGCCTTATTTCCTGGAGTGTGTTTTAGTGCGAACGTCCCAGCCTTTGCACCGGCCTTTTTAGCTCTTTATCTCCCAACCTTTGCATGTTCTGTGTCTTGGTTTTTGTTTTGTTTTTCTCCTCCCTCTGAGCCTGTTTTCATTGCTCACCCTTTTCTTCCTCTTCTCTCCCATCTCCTCACCTCCGCCTGGCTAGAGCCCAAGCTTTGCCTTCTCTTGGTCCCATCCCCCTGTCCCAGGCGGAGAAGCAGCGGCTAGAGGAGGCGCTGAGCGCAGCCCAGGAGGAGGAAGGGAACCTGGCAGCAGCCAAGCGGGCACTGGAGGTGCGGCTGGACGAGGCCCAGCGCGGGCTGGCCCGCATGGGGCAGGAGCAGCAGGCCCTGAACCGGGCCCTGGAGGAGGAGGCGAAGCAGCGGGAGGCGCTGCGGAGGGGCAAGGCCGAGCTGGAAGAGCAGAAGCGCTTGCTGGACAGGACTGTGGACCGACTGAACAAGGAGGTGAGGCCTGGGGGGGCCTGGGTCCCGGCAGAGGCCCAGCTCAGTGCGAAGCTTGCCTGGGGCGGGGACGGGGTGATGTGGGTCAGAATGTGTGCTGTTTGCTTTCCTCAAGTTCATTGTTGGGGAGGCCAAGGTCACATCTTCAGAGAGGGGCATCCTTCTTACCTTCCGCCAGTGCTCTTGCCCTTCTCCCCAACTTCATTCCTTGATGGTCTTGATCCTTGGAAATGTCTCCTGGAATTCTCCATTAGAGCCCTGTAAGACCTAAAGTGTAAGGCTCTCCAGTGGGGGAATTTTCTCTGTGGGGTAGCAGAAGGAGGAAGGAAGCAAAAGAAAGAAATTGCTGGTTTTCAGCTAAGGTGATCCTCCTAATCTCTTGCATTATAAAACTGGAGCAAACACTTCGTGTAGTGCCTCCATTCTGAAATGTACATTTTGTGGTTTCTGGCATTGAGTTCTGGCTTATAACTGATGGTATGTTATAGTAGTTCAGTTGGCAGATTTTTCTGAGTGGTACACCCTGGGAATTCAGGGTTTGCTGAAATAAGATCATTTAAGGCTTATTGTATATCAGGCACTGTTGTATGTATTTACATAATTAACTAATTATAACTAATATCACTCCCCCAACAACCTTGTGATGTAGGTACTGTTATTATTCCGTTTTACAGATGGGGGAACTGAGATCCAGAGAGGATAAGTAGCTTGCCTGTGGTCACAGAGCTAGGAAGTGGCAGAGCCAGGATTCGAACCCAGGCAATCTGTATATTACTAGTAGCCATACCAGAGCCCTAGGCCCAGGACAGAGCAAGAAAGGACGGCTCCGGCAGGAAGGAAGCTCTGGGAGAATCTTGAGAGCTTGGACCCAGACAAGAATCGGGTCCTGAGAATGTTCTGTTCCGCGTGTCCCAGCTGGAGCAGATGGGGGATGACTCCAAGCAGGCCCTGCAGCACCTCCAGACCCAGCTGGAGGATTACAAGGACAAGGCCCGGCGGGAGGTGGCAGATGCCCAGCGCCAGGCCAAGGAGTGGGCCAGTGAGGCTGAGAAGACCTCTGGGGGGCTGAACCGGCTTCAGGATGAGGTAGGAGCTTACGTGGCAGGAGGGTGAAAACACTTCCGGTGTCCTTGGTTTGAAGGTCATTGCCCCTTAACTAAAACCGTGGCCCAGGAATCCTGGGAGACCCGGGTTTAGTGTCTAACCCTTTAGAGCAGCGGTTCTCAACCTGTGGGTCGCGACCCCTTTGGGGGTCGAACATTGGAAAATGCAGATATTCACATCACGATGCATAACAGTAGCAAAATGTCATGGTTGGGGGTCACCACCACATGAGGAACTGTATGCAAGGGTCGCGGCCTGAGGAAGGTTGAGAACCCCTGCTTTAGAGTGACTTACCAAGGTGGGGGAGGGTAGAAGGAGTGGTCTACCCCTAGGGACAGACAATAGGGATGCCTTGTGTGCCGAGCAGGGATTTTCAAACTCAGATGGATATTAGAGTCACCGGGGAAGATTTATAAAAATTCCAATGTTCAAGCTGCATCCTGTACCATCTAAATCATAATCCTTGGGGATCAGTAGTCTAAAAACTCCTCAGGTGATTCCAGTCTGTGCAGGAAGTTTTTGGTTTTTTTAAAATATATTTTATGGATTTTTTACAGAGAGGAAGGGAGAGGGAGAGAGAGTTAGAAACATCGATCACCTGCCTCCTGCACACCACCTACGGGGGATGTGCCTGCAACCAAGGTACGTGCCTTAACCGGAATCAAACCTGGGATCTTTCGGTCCACAGGCCGATGCTCTATCCACTGAGCCAAACTGGTTTCAACTGTGCAGGAAGTTTTTAAACAAGAAACAAAAGGGGCTGGAAATCGTTCTGCTTTTTATCATCACCATACACGGGCAACTCTGAAAAACTGTGGACTGCTCCCACCCTCCATCCTCACCGTACCTCCCTGAGCTGCGGCGTTTTCCCTTCTGCCCAGACCCAGAGGCTGCGGCAGGCCCTGCAGGATTCCCAGGCCGATCGGGATGCAGCCCGTCTGGACAAGGAGCTGCTGGCCCAGCGGCTGAAGGAGCTGGAGCAAGAGGCCCAGAACAAAAAGCGCTCCCAGGACGATAGGACCCGGCAGTTCAAGGGCCTTGAGGTGGGGACATGGTGCGGGGTGGCCTTGTGGTGGTGGGAGGGGGGTGTTAAGAAGGGGACCTGGGCCGAAACCGGTTTGGCTCAGTGGATAGAGCATTGGCCTGTGGACTGAAAGGTCCCAGGTTCGATTCCGGTTAAGGGCATGTATCTTGGTTGCGGGCACATACCCAGTGGGGGGCGTGCAGGAGGCGGCTGATTGATGTCTCTCTCTCGTCGATGTTTCTAACTCTCTGTCCCTCTCCCTTCCTCTCTGTAAAAAAATCAATAAAATATATTAAAAAAAGAAAAAAGAAAAAAAAAAAGAAGGGGACCTGGGACCTGGCACAGGCAGGGGATCTGTGGTTTCTCTGTTTTCCCAATAGAGTGCTAGGGCTGCCCCACTGAGCAGCAGATTCTGAGGTGTGTCATTCTGCTATAAGGGGCCAAGGCCAGAGCAGGCCCCACTCTTTCCCCTTGATGCCACGCCTGGTCACCCAAGGGCACAAGCCCCGTGGTGGCTCTGGGCAGAGGCAGAGACCCACCGGTTCTGGTAATGGTGTGAGAGAGAAAAGTCTGGAGGCAGGGCTTTGAGAAGGTCCCGATTGGTACCCTGATGTCCCTGCACCACAGGAAAAGGTCTCACGGCTGGAGGCAGAGCTGGATGAGGAGCGGAACACGGTGGAGCTGCTGACCGACAGGGTGAATCGCGGCCGGGACCAGGTAACCCCTGCCTTTCTCTGCTTCTGTGTCTACCTCTGAGCTGAATCTCTGGACTCAGAACTCAGGGAGCATCCTCCAATCACGCAGCCTCACCTAGTTCAGCTTGGGGGTTCATCGTCAGCTTGCCCCAAGTCCGGTTCCTCTCACCCATCCCCTAGGTAGACCAGCTGAGGACAGAGCTCATGCAGGAGAGGTCCGCTCGGCAGGACCTGGAGTGTGACAAAATCTCCCTGGAGAGACAGGTGAGGGCGAGTCTCGGGGACGGATCACAGGAGGCGGGTAGAAGGACCCTGGAAGGGATCAAAAGAGAGCTAACCGTGGAGGCTTCCTGTCCCCTCTCAGAACAAGGACTTGAAGAGCCGGTTGGCCAGCTCCGAAAGCTTCCAGAAGCCCAACAGCAGCCTCTCTCAGCTTGAATCCCAGAATCGGGAGTTGCAGGAGCGGCTGCAGGCTGAAGAGAGGTGAGACGGACCCCTATTTCCTCTCCCCCTCTGGACTTTTCTCCTCTGTGGCTCCCTCCATTTTCTACCTCAGACATTGCCCACCTGGCCTCATCTTTTGGGAGAACCTCTTTCTTGAAAGAGAGAGAGAGAGAGAGAGAGAGAGAGAGAGAGAGTTTTAGAAATTCTAAAAAGGGAATGATGTCTATCTCCCCAGTTCTTCGGATCTGCCCTGGATCCTCCCCAGTCTAATGATGGGGCTCATGACTGAGGAGTCTATGGCGGCACTAGAAGGCCAAATTGGGGTTAATTTAGAAATGGTGACTGCCATTGACACCCCCCCCTACCCTGCCGTTTTAGGGAGAAGACAGTTCTGCAGTCCGCCAACCGGAAACTGGAGCGGAAGGTGAAAGAGCTGACCATCCAGATTGATGATGAGCGGCAGCATGTCAACGACCAGAAAGACCAGGTAAGGACCAGAGCCGGAGCCCAGCAACGATGCGGCCTAAGGTTGGTTCCATGTCATAGGTCTTCAAACAGAGACTTTTCTTGTATCAACTTGATGCAACTTGAGACCTGACTGAAAGGATTGGATTATAAGAGTTAGAGGAAGCACATGGGTTTAGTGACCTATGATGTGCTAGCTTCTCTTTCTAAGTATTACACACGTATGAACTCATTTGATCCCCAAGACACACCCACAAGCTTAGGGAACTTGCTCATGGTCACAACATTTCCCAAGGGGCAGCGATTCCCTCGTCAAGATTGCTACAGGGGCCGAGACCGGTTTGGCTCAGTGGATAGAGCGTCAGCCTGCGGACTGAAAGGTCCCAGGTTCGATTCCGGTCGGGGGCATGTACCTTGCTTGCGGGCACATCTCCAGTGTGGGGCGTGCAGGAGGCGGCAGATCGATGTCTCTCTCTCATATCGATGTTTCTGACTTTCTATCCCTCTCCCTTCCTCTCTGTAAAAAAAAATCAATAAAATATATATTTAAAAAAAAAAAAAAGATTGCTACAGGGGAGGGTCCCGGGCCATGGTGACAGCAGATGCTTTTCTAATGTGGGGACCTGGTCTCCTTCCCAGCTCAGCCTGAAGGTGAAGGCTTTGAAGAGGCAGGTGGATGAAGCCGAAGAGGAAATTGAGCGACTGGATGGCCTGAGGAAGAAGGCCCAGCGGGAGCTGGAGGAGCAGCATGAGGCCAATGAACAGCTCCAGACCCGGATCAAAGCTCTGGAGAAGGACTCCTGGTAATGGCTGCTTCCCCGCCCCTGCCCCATCAGGACAGTGGAGCAGGAAGGGGATGGGCTCTCTGGGCTGACCTTTAGGGAGAAGCGGATCTCTCAGGTGGGACTTGGAAATCACTTATTCCTGGCTGGAAGCCAGTAGGATTACCTTTTAGGGTCTCAGCCTCTATTCCATACCCCATCTCCCCAAAGCTCTGCTTCGCAGGGGATCTTGGGAGTAGCTTTAGGTCTTAGAAGAATGGGGAGTCTCTTTAGCATGAAAAGGGTAGCTGTCTCAATCTTTCTACCTGCCTCCATTACCAGTATTCCTCTCGTTGACTCAGGCGCAAAGCTTCCCGCACCGCTGCTGCTGAGTCAGCCCTCCAGCATGAAGGACTGAGCTCAGATGAGGAATTCGACGGTGTGTACGACCCTTCCTCCATCGCATCCCTGCTGACTGAGAGCAACCTGCAGACCAGCTCCTGTTAGCTCGTGGTCCCCAAGGCCCAGGGACCACACTTGAGGCCTATCCCGGCCAGCCCGGCTCTGCCCTGCCTCAGATTCCCCATTCTTTCGGGGGACACAATCATTCAGACCTGAGGCAGGGAGCGGTGGTGATAAAAGGATGTCAGTGCTAAGATGGTAGACAGACTTTCCTTTTCTTCTAGAGGAGCGGGCATCTCAGGCCACCTGAGCCCTTCAGTGCCGAGCCCTTCCAGCGGCAGGATGGTGGGCACATAGGTTGAGGGGGATTAAGCAGGACAGGAAGGGAGAGAAGTTGCCATGTATATAAAGCTTTATTACTTTAGTCCTTAATCCTCAGGCTCAGGGAAATACCCTAGTTATTCTGCTACCTTGATTTCTGTAACCTCCCCCTCTGGAGCAGGGAGTGGGGAACACTGTGGGGAATGGGCACGCTGGCGTGGCTCTACCTGCTCCTCGATGCTCCTCTTTGCACAGTCATGGCGCCCATGTGCTAGACACCCCCCTCCCAACCCCCCCTCCCAGTCCAATTTTTTTATCTTCCCTAAGCAAGTGGGTCCAGAAGACCTTTTCGCCTCCCCTTTCCATCTTCATTCCTAAATGCCTTCTTTCTTCTCAGTGCCTTAGCCACAGCGAGGAGATAAGGATGCTCTTCTTGCCTTTTGTACCTGCACATTCATACCTCTCCAAGGACCAGCCTTTTCCCATCCGGGGCCCTTATCTCTCCTACGGCCCCAGTAACTGGTCAAGAGAACTCCTGGCTTCTCTGCCAATGAGCCCCTCTGAGAGGGACTTTGGTGGCGCCATGATGAGATGGCGGGGCCTGGTTCTGCTCAGGGTTTCCATCCTTCCTCCGCTCCCTCTGTGACTGTGGACATGTTTATAAGATGGGCATACCTGGGGATACAGACAACTGTCTACACAAGTTGACAGACAAAGGTTTCAGTCCTTCCATGTAGCCTTTCTTGTGGCTTCTCTGGCCAGAGGTGCCCATCCTTCCTGGGGAACCGAAGGACCCTTCTCTCAGGAGCTTGGACCTGAAACAGGGCTTCCCAATGGGCTAGAGGCCAACTCTTGGTAGAAATGGGAAGAGACAAGGGAGGATTTATTTCTCCTCTGGGTTTTGAGGAGAGCCAAGCCCTAGTGGAGAGGAGCAGGGGAGATGATTCACCTCATTTCCTAAGTAGGCTCTGTGAGGAACCTGGGGGAAGAAGGCTGTTTTCACCAATAACTTGTAATTTCATGATTTAAAAAAAAAATGTTCTGCAAATCAAATATTTTCTCCCAAACCAATCCAGCCTTGATTTTTATTTTAAATTAATTATTAAAATGATATATCTATCCTGAAATCCTTGGTGTGTTTTCTCATTCTTTTTCCTCGCTTATTTGGAGGGCCCCGCAGTATGAAGAAACCATTTTAACTGCACAGTTTATTTCTTTTCTTTTATATATATATATATATATATATATATATATATATATATTTTATTGATTTTTTTACAGAGAGGATAGGAGAGAGACAGAGAGTCAGAAACATTGATGAGAGAGAAACATCAATCAGCTGCTTCCTGCACACCACTACTGGGGATATGCTCGCAACCAAGGTACATGCCCTTCACTGGAATCGAACCTGGGACCTTTCAGTCCACAGGTCGACGCTCTATCCACTGAGCCAAACCAGTTTTGGCTTAACTGCACAGTTTAGAGGCTGAAGCTGGGGTTTTCTTGACCTCAGTTTTTAGAGGCCCTCTACAACAGGTCAGATGGAACCTAGGGAACTGGAGGAATATAGCACCTTGATTTTCTCCTAAATAAGCTTCTGGGAATAGCAAGGCCAGTAAATGCCTTCTTTGAAGTGTTTGAGGAGACACCCCAGAACTGAGTTTTATTCCCTTGGGGCATAGGGAAATTCCCAGCATTCACCTCCCAGGTACAAAGACACACTTCCATTCCTACCTGGCATGGGACCCTGTCCTTGTATTGCCTTGAAGAGGGAGCTAACTGTTCACCAGAGCCCTGCCAATCAAGAGTGGATCAGACCTTCTGCCTACTTCCAGATGGACCATAGACCAGTGGAGCAGCCACCTGCAGAGAGCAGCTGGGCTGGGAAGAGGCTCCAAGATCTTGCTTGGCCATGCTCTCTTTCAGATCCTTAAGATGCTAACCTGGGCTTGGGAGCAAATGCCACTGGAGAAATTGAGGCTCACCCTTCCTTAAGCATACACACTCCTTTTAAGGACACGTCCCACCTCTCCCGACCATATAAGGACAGCTTCGGTTATAATAGCTTCTGCAAAACAAGCCCCACCCAGACTCAAGCTGGCTTTGACTTTGGCCTGGGCGTCTTGCCAGGGAAGGGCACCTGCCAGACTGGCTTAGGCCAGTCCGAATGAGCTGGCCCTTGATGCTGGCATTTCTATGGTGGAGGAAATTTGCTCAGCTTCACAAAGCCTACCGGCTGGTCTGTAAGTAGGGAGAAGAGAATGTCTGGAAGCTTTAAAAAAAAAAAAATTCATTCTCTAGGCGCAGGCAAGGTGATTATTATCTCTTACCCACCTTGATCTTCGAGTTGAAAGGAGGAGACAGCAAAACGAAGGGAGAACGGTTGAGGTACAAACCACACGTGTTAGACAAAACTTGAGTTACATAGCTCCCGGTAGCGCCCCAACCCCCCCCCCCCGGCGGTGGGGAATAAATTCTGAGCTAGCGCCGGTGGGCGTGCCCTGAAACCTCTAAGCCACGCCCACCACCGCACGCTTTCGCCCACTCGTTGGCGAACGACGCCGTCGGGGCGTGTCCCGTCGCCAGGCCCCGCCCCCCCCGACGCGCCTATACAAGGGGGCGGTCCCGCGCGCGCCCGCCCAGTGGGAGCCGGACCGCCGTGCTGGAGGCTGAGGGCGGCGACACCCCCCCCCCGCAGGGAGAAGATGAACGGGACGCGGGGCTGGTGTACCCTGGTGGACGTGCACCCGGAGGAGCAGAGCGCGGTAAGAAAAAAAGAAAGAAAGAAAGAAAAAAGAAAGGCAGCGCCGTCTCCTCGGCTCGGTTCTCTTTGGCTTCCGATCCCGCCGCGAGTTCGCTGACGCCGCCTGGTGCCGCCGCGCTCGGTGCTCGGTCGGCTCCGCGGCGCGTTCCTTGCTCTCTCTCCTCCCGCCCCGCGGCGGGCAGTGGGGGTTCTTGGAGGCTCTTCGGAGGCTCGAGGACTCCAGGAGTTTCCCTGCTGCTCTTGGGGAGGACTCAGCGGCTCCGGCCCGCGGCCCGGCGCCGGTCTCCGGGGCGCGCTCCGCCGGCGTCCTGGGGGCGGTGGGTCGGGCGGGAGGAGCATGAGATCCAGGGATGAGATCCCTGTGCTCTTTTGGACTTGAGGTCCCCACGGAAGGGGTTAGGCTTTCCTGTGGATCCTAATGACTTTCAGCGGCCCTTGCAAGAACTTTTCGGTGCTTTGGGGGGGTCGGTAACCAAGGGTAGAAATCCTCGAGCTCAGACTGGAGGGTGCGGGCCTGGAGGACTCCAGGTTGGCCGCCGAGGGAGGCCAGGGGCGCCCTCGCCAGCAGGTGGTATATAGCCCTGCCCGCTTGCGGGGGGGCGTGGGGGGTCACCTCGTCTCTGCGAGGGTTTCTTCTCCCCCCCTTGCAGTTCTCCTGCTCCCTTCCCCCCCCAGTCGGCCAACCTGTAGCTTCCCGGGGGCGGTTTTATTGGTTTTGCTTCCTTCCCCAGCATCCCGGCCCAGGGCGAGAGGATGCCGGCACCTGGGGTGAGAAGGGGAGGGGGGAGGGAAGGGACTTAGGCGAGGGTTTCTGTCCGGACTGTGAGGGTGGGGGAGGGAAGAGAGTTCTTTCTCCAAGGCTGAGCGACCTTGCCCTGCTCCCCTTCACTCTCTGGCTCCCTGTCCTCTCTCCCTACCCCGGCTGACCCATATGTTTTGTATTTTTCCCCTCCGAGAGGCAGAGGCAGGTAACTTGTGGCTGAGGGTGTTTCTAGGCTCTGCGGGGGGGGGGAACTTAATCCGGAATAGGTGTGTACTGTTTCATCCATTTCCAAGCTCTTGTGGGTGAGAGTGAAATGGGAGCCAACGTGATGGGGAGTTTGTACCCCTCCCTCCCTCTCTCCTTCCCCCCCCCCCCGCACTCTTGTATCTGATTCCCTTGCCCTCTTCCTGTCTCAGCAAGCTCCTGAGGTAGCTAACCCCAGCTGCACCTGGATTGGCTCTTCTTCAAAGAATTATTTACGGAATAAGTTGCTCATTTCAAGTTAGGGTAGAGAGGATCGCTGTTCGCAGCCCCTCTCCCTGTCCGCCCAGGCTTTGTTGCTACCACCTAACCACACAGATCTTGCTACAGGCTGCACCCCATTCTCTCTCTCCCACTCCCCACCCCCACCCCCAGTCTCTGAGGCCAGCCACTCCCCAGCTATGGGGTGCTTGCTGCAAGAGATGGAAAAAATCCATTTCCTATTGTGTCTCAGCCCCAAGCCCTGCACCAGGCTCTTGCTCACTGTTTTGGTATGGTGGAGGCAGCGCGATGGGTATGAGGAAAATAAAGGGGAGGCGTGTTTTTCGCTTCTTTTTGCTTGCTGCAGAATAGATCCAGAAGGGTCTTAAAGACTAAGTAAGGCATTGGCGGTGTTGAGAATGAATCGACACCCTCTTCTATCCCTTGATGTTTTTTTGCTGCTTGTCCAGTAGGGCAGCAAGTTGGTAGGAAAATCATGAACGAAGAATTCTAACCGTAGTTTGAAGCTAACCAGAGACGTCCGGAGCAAGGGGAGACAGAACATCACTTTTATTCCTTCTTTGTAGGTTGGAGTTGGGAGTTATTTACTTCAAAGCTGGGAATGAAATAATCATTGCCCAGATCTGATCTTGGAGACATTCCTGAGCTCTTAAGCAGGAGGGGATGATAAACATTCACTCCATCATGGCACAGGCTTTGTCCTGGATTCCTCTCCTCTGAGCGAGCCTGTAGATAGAATTTATGGCTCTGAACAGTCCCCAGGAGCTGTCATATATGCACACCATTGAGAGGTACTCAGTGCATGAGCAAATGAGTGAGTAAATGAACAGATGTTTCTTCTGATGTCAGCAGTGTAGACAGTTTAACCAATTGGTGTGTCCTGGTGAGAGTCAGAACCCTGGGACTCTTCTTGGCGATTCCCTACCAGCCAGGCCTTGTGCCTCAGTGTGCCACACATGGACATGGAAATATGGCTTATATGCTCTCTGGGCGGTTTTTAATTTTGGAGGTACAAGCAGCCGATATAAGGAGCCAGTATGTTTCAAACTGCAGATCATAACCACTAGTAGGTCTGGAATCAACTTAGTGGGTTAGAACCAGTATTAGAAAAGAAATAGATTCCAACTATATGACATTATGGCAAAGACAAAACTATGGAGACAATAAAAATGATCAGTAGTTTCCAGGAGTTTTGGGGGGTGAGGGGATGATTAATGGATAGAGCACAGACGATTTTTTTAGGGCAGTGAAAATACTCTATGATATAATGATGGATATTTATACTTATACTTTTGCCCAAACCTATAGAATCCATAACACCATTCACTTCATTAAAGTGAACCCTAAGGTGAAATATCAACTTTGTGTGGTTATAATGTGTCAGTGTAGGTTCATCCTTGGTTTAAAAAAAAAAAAAGTAGGTATATGGGAAATCTTTCTACCTTCCCATGATTTTGTTTTAAACCTTAAAACTGCTCTAAAAAAAAGTCTTAAAGAAATAGAATGAACATTCTCAGAATATTAGGATAGACATTTTTGGCAAAAATTTTGTTTCAGCTATATATGTGTGTACATATTCTGTGTGCCTGTATTGGCTTGTGATGTAAAATGTATTTTTTAGGTCAAAAGTTTGTAAACAACTCTAGTAAGTTACATTGGGAAATGAAAGGACAGATCAACCTCAAACATTAGGTATTCCCATTAAGTTTCTTTGGTTATAAGCAACAGGGTGACTTCACCTTACTTAAGCAGGAGAGGAATTTTATTAGAAGGAAATGGGTAGCTCAAAAAATTTAAGGGGAAGTTTAAAAAGTCTGAACTTTTAAGGGAGTCCTGGGACCTAGGTAGGTGGAAGGAGCTAATGGAGGGTTATTACTTCTAGGTGGATTGGTTCCAGCTGTTTTAGGTATTTTTGCCATTCTGCTCAAGATTCCAGGAAGAGGGTGCCATTGACCCTATGACCTCCTTGGCTAGGGCACGGAGTTCCTTGAAGACAGGCCCCTCCTTGACTGACAGGAGGGAGATTCTCCAGTGGAAGATGGAAGTTGTGTGGCGAAAGCAGCAAGCGTTCGATGCATGAGACTATGGTTGGCATATCTCTGATTTTCTCTCTTTTTCTTTTAAAATAATTTTTCAGCCCCGGTTGGACATCATCCCATACATCCCAAGGTTGCAGTTCCTCCTGTTCAGGGCACATGCCCAGGTTGCTGGCTTGATCCCCACAGGGGGCATGCAGGAGGCAGCTGATGTTTCTCTCTTTCCCTCTCCCTTCCCCTCTGACTTAAAATCAATTTAAAAAATCTTTAAAAAATAAAATCTTTTTTTCAAAGGGAAAAATAAGCTTAATTTTTAAAAAATCTAATAACAGCAAAGGGCTTTTAAAAGAAAATAGCAAGGCCCTGGCTGGTTTGGCTCATAGGCTTGCCAACCAGAGAGATCACCACCAGTTTGATTCCTGGTCAAGGGCACATACCTCCGTTGCAGATTCGAGCCCCAGCCCCAGTCCACGTGTCTCTCTTACTTCGATTTTCTCCCTCCCCCCTCCCTCCTCCTCCTCTCCTTCTCCCTCTTTTTCTCTTCTACTCTTTCTAAAAAAACAAAAAACAAAAAACAAAACAAAAAATGGAAAAATATCCCCGGGGTGAGGATTAACAACAACAAAAAGAAAAATAGCAAGTAGTTCCCTACCTCATGTCTGCTCCACTTTCAACTCTTTTAAGTCTTTTGTCTGGTGTTTACCCCATGTTTCTAATAATATTTTATAGTGATGCTTTTTGATCTGTTAGTTTTAGACATCTATTGATTACCTGTGCGGGAATTACAGGAAAGTTTATACTCCCACCCCTGACACCCTCTTCTTCTCTCATTCTCTTAATGTAATTGTATCACAGTTTTGGGGTAAACTATGATTTTTGTGATTTCTGTTAAGAGCCTGGTTTTGGGATCTGACCTAGTGGGCTAGCAGGGGCTCAATATCGGTTTTGCTCAAGTTCACTTCGGTAAATGACTTAATCTCTTCGGTCTCATTTGCCTCATCTGTAAAACGGAGATAATAATTGCACCCTTCTCATAAGGATTAAAGAAGGAAATGCAGAGGAAGCCTCAGTGCTTGGCACATGGTAAATGCTCAGATATTAGTGTTATTTTCTGTTTGCTGCTTCCTGGCTTAGATTAGACTGTTTGTTCCTCCTCAGAGACCTTTGGCCAAGACACAGAGGAACTGTCCGGTCTGGTCAGTGTTTGCTCCTTCTCATGATGTTGGTTCTTCTTTGTTCCTGTCCGGTTTCCTCCGCCAGTGGAGGAAGGAGACTCCTGAAGATAAGAAGGGGCCTGTAGGCAGCCCCAGGGTGAAGACCTGGGTGACCTTTGCTAGTTCAGCTCAGCCAGGACTGGTTTCAAAAGAGTGATGGTCAAGGTTCACATTTTGGCATCCCCTTCTGGGCCCCTTTCCTTCTCCATGGGCAAGACAGCTGGTGTCCCATGATGCGCTCTTGATGAGGGGATTCCCTTTGAACAATCTGTCAGGAGAGGGAGGGAGAAACATCGAAGTACCAGAGACACATGGACTGGGGCTGGGGCTCGAACCTGCAACCCAGGTACATGCCCTTGACCAGGAATCAAACTGGTGATCTCTCTGGTTGGCAGGCTTATGAGCCAAAGCTGCCAGATATTCCCTTTGAATATCTGTCTTCCTTAGATATTTGCATGTTTTTTCATCCTTTCTAATTTTGTATCTTGGTTTTAGTCTTGATCAGAGAGGTTCTCTTGATGCCCTGGTGAATTTGGAATTTTTTTCATCTGCTGTAACTTTGTCTTTATCCTCAAATAGGTGTTATTCCTTTAGGACCTCAGAAAGCTGAATTTGTTTAATACCAAGTCTTTCCTGAGCCCATTCTTTTTTTTTTTTTTTAACTTTTTACCTTTTTATGGTGTTTTGTTTTTTTAAAATTGTTTTAGAGAGAAGGGAAGGAAGAGGGTACAGAGATAGTAACAATGATAGGAGAGGAACTTTGATTGGCTGCATGCCCCCTGCTGGGGTTCAAGCCTGCAACTCAACATGTGGCCTGACTGGAAATAGAACTGTGACCTTTTGCTTCATGGGTCAGTGCTCAACCACTGAGCAACATTGGCTGGGTGAGCCCCACTCTTTAAAAAAATCTCTATATATAAAAACCTAATATGCAAATTGTTCCCCATGGGAGTTCAACTGGGAGACCAATTGATCGCTATGATGTGTGCTGACCATCAGGGGGCAGTGCAGAATGAAGGAAGGCTGCAGCTGATAGTTGGAAGGCCCCAATCTGCTCTGATAGCCAGCCCAGCCTAGGGACCCTACCCATGCACAAATTTTGTGCACTGGGCCTCTAGTATATATAACTAAAGTTGTGATTTACTGAAGGCTTACTATGGGCTTCATTTCATTATGACAGCTTTATTGAGATAATTTACATATTGCAAAAACCATCCTCTTAATGTGTACAGTGGTTTTCAGTATATTCAGAGTTGTAGTCAAGACAGTCAATTTTAGAACATTTACCACCCCCCATGAAGAAACACTGAATCATTAGCATCACTCATGCCCATCTCCCACTTCAAGCTGTAGATAACCACCAGTCTGCTTTCTTTATGGATTTGCCTATTCTAGATGTTTTATATAAATGTAATCATAGTTATGTATGCAATTCTATGTAACTGATTTCTTTCAATTAGCATGATGTTTTTAAGGTTGATCCACGTTGTAATATGAATCAGTACTGCATTCCTTTTTATGGCCGAGTAATATTCCATTATATGGCTGCATTATCACGTGTTCATCTTGGATAATTTTGGTGGACATTTGAGTTGTTTCTCCTTTTTGTCTGTGAATAATGCTGCCATAAACATTTTTTGACACATTTTTGTGTAGCCCTTTGTTTCAATGTCTCTTGGAGAGAAATACCTGGAAGTGGAATTGCTGGGCCGGAATATTTGCATTTTAAAGTCGGATTCATTTGAGGTCATTGATGCTTACTCCAAATGAATGAATGAATTCTCAAATGTTGGAAGCCCAGGCTGTGTGACACCTGGGTGGGGAAGAAA
The DNA here is from genome assembly GCA_011751065.1 of Lasiurus cinereus. Taxonomy (NCBI): domain Eukaryota; kingdom Metazoa; phylum Chordata; class Mammalia; order Chiroptera; family Vespertilionidae; genus Lasiurus; species Lasiurus cinereus. Next base: position 838,249 of record JAAGEH010000292.1, on the reverse strand, counting down.
CTCCTGGGCAGAGGCACCTTTCCAGTTTGGTGACTGGCTCTTCCTTCCACTCATGATGACACCTGCCCCAAGCTCAAGCCATAAATTCCTCCTCACACCATTTCATCTCCTTCATTCATTGCCAGCGTCTTACCGTTCAGGAGCATTACAGCTGAGGTGTCCAGGTCAACCAGGAATTTGGGGAATCCTCTGCCAGAGGATCTGGAAGAGGAGGCTTACTCAATCACCATGCAGTTGGCACCAACATTGGCCCATATTTTTCCAGGGTGGATGTGTGTGTGTGTGCGCGCCCAAATGGTTTCGGTTCCAGGCACGTGTGCTCAGAGCAGGTGGGACAAGCTTCCCTGCCTGCTGGTAATTCTGGTATATGCCTCTTTGGGTTGGTTATACAGAGTCTTGTGAAATACCTTTGTTTCCAGGGGTGGCGAGGTTTGGTTGGAGAAATGGGTATGTGCTAGGGAGGCTCGTGGCCCAGATTTAGGCCTGGCCACAGCAGGGACAGGAAGAGGAGAAGAACATAGAGGGTAGGATTATTGGAATGGGTGGATGAAGGAAGAAAGAGGAAAGGGGGGAAAAAATCACAAACAAGGTACTAAATCACACACACTGTACACTTTCAGAGAATGGTTTTTGCAATATGTAAATTATATCTCAGTAAAGCTGTCATAATAAAATGAAGCCCCTGGTTAAGCCTTCAATAAATCACAGCTTCAGCCGAAACCGGTTTGGCTCAGTGGATAGAGCGTCGGCCTGTGGACTGAAAGGTCCCAGGTTTGATTCCGGTCAAGGGCATGTACATTGGTTGTGGGTGCATCCCCAGTAGGGGGCGTGCAGGAGTCGGCTGATTGATGTCTCTCATCGATGTTTCTAACTTTCTATCTCTCTCCCTTGCTCTCTGTGAAAAATCAATAAAATATATTTTAATAAAATAAAATAAATCACAGCTTCAGAGACTAAAGAGAGCAGGATCACTGGTGCCAGCCCTTTGAGGAGAGGGGAGCACTGAGGAAGCACCCCTTCATCTGCATTGGCTGGGCACTTAGGCAGGTTTCCTGGAGAGAGACTGGCTCAGCAAAAGGGTGTGTCCTTCGGAGCTGAGCGCTTGGGAGCCCACCTCCCTCTCTGTGAACACTCGCCCTGCTAGGCCCCAGCTTTTCCCGGGCCAGGGCTCCAGGAAGTGAGAAGGGCTGCCCCAGCCTAACTCCCTTTTTCTTTTCTTAAATATATTTTATTGATTTTTTTACAGAGAGGAGGGGAGAAGGGATAGAGAGCCAGAAACACCGATGAGAAAGAGAGAGACATCAATCAGCCGCCTCCCGCACACTCCTCAGTGGGGATCTGCCTGCAACCAAGATACATGCCCCCGAGTGGGATCGAACCCGGGACCCTTCAGTCTGCAGGCCGACGCTCTATCCACTGAGCCACACTGGTTTCGGCCTAACTCCCTTTTTCTCATCCCACCTCCCCATCACCCCGTAAGCGCTCTGAATAGAGGTTTTGTCGCCCATGGCATTGGGCAGGTAGCCAGACAGAAAGCAAACACCTGCTTTGTGGGCTAATCTGTGGGGAGGAGTGGGAATGATTCTTTGTGTCAGACTCGATAAAGGGCCGTCTCTGGCCCAGAGAGCTCTGCGGAAGGCAGGACCAAGGACACCTGACACCTGCAGCTGCGTGGGTTGGGAGCCTCTGCAGAGAGGGCCTAGGCCCCCCTCTGGCCCTCTTTGATGTTAGTGGGCCTTTCCTCATCCCGGCCTCTTGGGAGCCAGTGTTTCAAGAGGCTCGCTATGCCCACTTCTCAGAGCGGGACAACTGAGGCGGCCGTGACTGCAGGGATTTGAGGGGCCACATACATACATTTGGGTGGAAGAAGGGACGGTTGAGGAACAGTGGAGTAGCGGGTTGCCGGGTGAAGATGAATTAAGGACGCCCATTTCCAGCTCAGGGGCAGTCTGCACTTCCCTTCTTTCCTCTTAGAAAGACCCTTGACCCTCACCCACCCCTCAGTCCGCATGGCCCGCCCAGAAGCTTGGGGAGTGGGGTTGCAGGAAACCTAGATTTTTCCCAGAGATCTTTGCCTGCGGTGTGAGAACCTCTGGGGCCTCCCCGTTTATCTCCCAGCGTCTAGATCTCTAACCCTCAGCTATGTGTTTACCGCCCCCCCCCTCCGCGGAGTGAGTCACAGCGGAGATTTGTTTGAACAGAGTGAGAGGCCTCCTGTAATTGGCAGGTGGCTGCGCCTCTCCCCAGGACTGTTTATGAGGTTAAGGCTGCTTACCTGGTGATTAGCTCTGTTCCTTTTCCCCCTGGAGAAGAAGGCTCCACTTTGTATCCTGCCCTGTAGAGAATCCCCAGTGGGGACCCTCCTGCTAGATGTTTGGGGGCATTCCTAAAGTCCCTGGAGCCCCTAAAAGCCCCGAGGTCACTCGAGCTCCAGAAAACAACTAGGGGCACCGAGCCCAGGGGCCCGGGTTTCCCTCCTGGACGCTGGGTTGGGGCTGTGCGGTGAGGTCGGCTACCTTGCTGCATGGGTTCTCTGATTTTGGAGGATGAGGTGCCAGAGAGAACCCTGGGTTTATTCACAGGCTCCATTTAGACAGTTTGTCTCACTCTTTCCTCCCCTCCCCCTAGCCCGCTCCTTCCCCCCTGCCTCCTCCTCTTCTTCTCCCTTCCCCCCTCCTTCCTCCCTTGCAATCTTCCCAGAGTTCCTTGGGAAAGTAAGGCAGTGATTTATGGTTTGCAAAGCACTTTCACACTTGTCTACACATGTCCCTACCCGCCCAAAGGCAGGGCAGGTATTATCATTCCCATTTTGCAGATAGGAAACTGAGGCCCAGAGAAAGAAAGTGATTTGCTCAGGAATGAATAGCTGCCGAAACCGGTTTGGCTCAGTGGATAGAGTGTTGGCCTGCGGACTGAGGGGTCCTGGGTTCAATTCCGGTCAAGGGCAAGTACCTTGCTTGCTGGGCATATCCCCAGCAGGGGGTGTGTAGGAGGCAGCTGATCGATGTTTCTAACTCTATCTCTCTTCCTTTTTCTCTGTGAAAAATCAATAAAATATATTAAAAAAAAAAAAGAATTAATAGCTGTCAGTTGGACTCAGACCTCACCTCTGACTCCAGGTTTGGTACTGTCCCTCCAAACTTGGAATATATATATTTTAATATATTTAATATATTAATTATAGGAGTGCTGCCCAAATACATTTTTGTTGCTCCTTTATATTCTATAGCTCACTTTTTCCACCTAAAATTAATTTTGAAGTTCATTCATGTCGGTAGCGGTAGCTGTAGTTCATTTATTTTCACAGCTGAATTTCACTGGGCTAATACACCAGGGTTGATCCATGCACTTGCTTATCAGTGGACCATCTGGGTCGCTTCCAGTGTCCTGCCATTGCAAGCAGTGCTGCTGGGAGCACATTTCTGCACATCACATGTTGATACCTCCCCAGTCTGTACGTCGGGACCATTGGTGTTTTGACTTGCCGTTTCTTGATTGCTAGTACGGCGGAGCATCTTGTTCATATCCATTAGTCACTTTTATTTCTTCTGAGAGTCGCCTTTCCTAGCCTTTGCTCATTTCTCCCCTTGACCCCCCCTCCTCTGAGGGCCTGCTCTCCCCGGTACTTTACACGGCTTCAAGTTGAGAGCTCCGAGCTTCGCACCTGGAACACATTTTTCAAGTACGTACGGACCCTAGCCAGGCACTGTGCTAAAAATAAGCTCTCCTTGTTGCCAAGGAACTTGTGATTTTATTGGGGAAGATGATTGAATACGTAGTTAACGAAGGAATGAGGCGGGTCCGTGTGAACGGTGTGGGATGTGGAGTGTGCAAGCAGGGAGTGCTGGGACAGGACCTTCAGAGACAGGATACCCCTCTGCTTGGTGCCCCTGGTTGTTTTCTGGAGCTCCAGTGACCTCAGGGCTTTTAGTGGCTCCCGGGACTTTAGGAATGCCCCCAAATGTCTAGCAGGGTGGTCCCCACTGGGGATTCTCTAAAGGGCAGGATACAAAGTGGAACCTTCTTCTCCAGGGGGAAAAATCACCAGGTAAGCAGCCTCTAACCTCATAAACAATCCTGAAGGCTGAGGGGGAATTTTGAAAGGAGGGTGACCCAGGAGGAGAAAACAGTCGTGCACCTATGTCGGGAAGGGGGTGAGTGGGGGAGCATGTGCTGCAGTAGAAGACTGATCGAGAGAAGGAGAGCTTTGGATTGGACGCCTTTCTACACTTGGATTGGGAAAGTTTGGAAAGTTAGAGTGTAGGGTACAGGTGGGGTACTGGTGGGAGCCAAGGCATCATGTGGCATAGACAGGGATAGGCCCCATCATGAGGTGACTTGAATGCCACAGTAAGGGGTATTTCACTTTTGTTTGCTTTTTTTAAAAAAGCATTCTATTTAACAACAACATACATCCATAAAAGTGCGTATGTCCTAAATGTACAGTCAAACAATTTTCACAAACTGGACACACTCCTCTAACCAGCATCCAGATAAGAAACAAGTCATTACCAGCAACTACAGAAGTGTTCCCTCATGTCCTTTTATAGGCATTATCTACTCTCCACCCTGAAGGTAACTACTATCCTGACTTCTAAAGCATATATTCATTTTGCTTGTTTTTATACTTTTTATTTTAGTGGAAACATGAAGTATACTTTGGTGTCTGGATTCTTTTCTTAATATTACTGTGAGGTTTATCCATGTTGCATGTACAATACTTTTTTTTTTCTAAAGAAATAAGTTGCTTTTTAAATATATATATATATATATATATATATTTTTTTTTTTTATTGATTTCAGAGAGGAAGGAAGAGGGAGAGAGAGATAGAAACATCCATGATAAGAGAGAATCATGGATCGGCTGCCTTCTTTCTGCAAGTCCCCCACTGGAGATCGAGCCCACAACCTGGGCATATGCCCTTGACCGGAATCGAACCTGGGACCTTTCAGTTCACTGAGCCAGACCGGCTAGGTCTACGTCATTCTTTCTTTTGTACAATGTTACATTGTATGGCTATGTCAAAATCATCCATTCTACTCTTGATGACTATTAGGGTAATTTCTAGTTTTTGGCTATTAAAATGCCATTATGAAGTTACTAGAATATGGGGAACATATGCAGGCATTTCTGTTGGGAGGATAACTAGGTGTGGAATTGCTATGATATAGGGTATGCTTATGTTCATCTTTGGTAGATTTCCCAAAGTAATTGTGACAATGAGCAATCCTTCTGCCAGTGTATGAGGGTTTCAATTATTCCAAATCCTCCACCATTTGGGGTTTTTTGTTTGTTTTTCATTCTTATGGGTAATTTGTACTATTAGCTTGTGGTTCTGGTTCTTGGATAATGATGACTAATGAGGGTGAATCCTTTTTTCTGTGACCATTTGGATGCCTCCCATGTGATGTGTTTATTAAGTTGTTTTGCCCATTTTTCTGTTGGGTACTGTCTCCCTCTTTCTCTCCTTCCCTCCCCCACGCCCTTCTCTCTCTTTTTTAAATACCTTTTTAAAAAAATTGGAATCACTTTATATTTACAGAAAAATTACAAAGATAATACAGGGCATTCTTTCATGCTTTTCACCCAGTTTTCCCCAATCTTAACGTCTTACACAACCTTGATATATTTGGTATTAAGGCAGGAACCTGCTTCTCCCTTTGAAATGAGGCTGATCTCCAGATAAATACCGATTGTCTTGCCTTCTTTCATTTAGATGATTTCTGTGTGGCTCATAGAAACAGGAGTTTGGTTCAGGAAAGATTCTTGGTCTTGTAAAATATATCAACAACTTCTCGGTTGGCTGTCAGGGGCAGGAAATCTGGATCGGGGATGACCAATCCAGGGATGCCCTCTTCAGGGGAAAAGGGAGTCCATGCGATGCGCTTCCTGTAATCTGGAGCTGCATGGGCCAGTGCGCTGTGTGGTCTCTGGTGCTGTCAGAAGTCCCAGAGGCAGCCTGCCTCGCTGAAGTGGCCTGATCCTAGGCAAGCTGATGGCACCTCTCCAGACCTCAGCTTTTCTTGTCTGTGAAATGGTTTTCTTGTCTGTGAAATGGCCATAATAAGGCCCACCCCACAGGGCTGGCAAAAGTGGGCCAGTCGCAGACCGAAGAGAAAGGTTATTGTTGCTGTCATTGTCATTATTAGGGCAGGGTGGACATTCTCAGACTGACTCTCCAGAGTGAACTGACAGGAGATGAACTTGAACACATAGCCCAGAAGGTATGGAGGTCTCTGGTGGGGTGAGGCCTCCTCCCCTCAGCCAGTTCTCCTCCCTGGCCGCTGACCCCTCCTCCCAGAGCTGCCTGGGGCCACCCCTGCCGCCGCCTGGGAGCACTTCCTGGGAGCACTTCCTGTCCGGCACACCCGGCTGACCTCAGCACGCGCTGCTTTGGAGGAGGGGGAGACACCACTGAAATGGAAACTAACCTGCAGTTTCTACTAATTTTCTCCGTCTGGTGTTCTTGCTGCTGTGTGGCTTCTGGTAGGGGTTCTGAAATAATGTTTGGAGGGAAAGTCAGATTAACCCTTCAAGTCTTTGGAAGAGCAGATTGTCTGCCTTGGTCAAGGTGCAAAAGTTCAGGTCTTGCCATATAGTTTCTGAGCCACTTTTTCTCTCTCTCTCTCCCTCTCTCTCTTTCTCTCTCTCTCTCTCAGGCGGGCAGGAAGACCTATGCCATGGTGTCTGGCCACTCACCCAGTCATTCTCTGGCCTCAGAACTGGTGGAATCCAACGATGGACATGAGGAGATCATCAAGGTAAGCTCAGTTCACTCTCCACTTTCTCCCTCCATCCTTCTGCCCTACTGCATGTGAGAGGCGGCAGTAGCTACTTGGCCAAAGGGAACTTCTGGTTTGACCAGGAAGAACTGGACCGTGATGCTAGCCACTGATCAGCTCCTGGAGAAATCTTACCACCAGGAGACCGGTCAGTCCGTAGTGACTTTGATGCAGCCTGGTCCCGGCCATGGGGACAGATGGGATGACCTTCCTTGGTTGGTGTCTGTCCACTGACTGTATTTAGGTGCCAAAGTTGTGGAGACAAGTGGGAGGTGTGTTTAGGGAACTTAATTTTAAATATTAAAACAATTTTTGTAATTTCTTTTTATTTATTTAAGAAAAGTTTTTAAAAATTGATTTGATGGAGAGAGAAACATTGATCAATTGCCTCCCAAACAGGGAATCTAGCCCACAACTGGGGTATGTGCCCTGACCAGGAATTGAACCTGCCATCTCTCTGTGTACAGGACGATGCTCCAACTGAGCCACATTGGTCAGGACTTTGATTCCTTTTTCATAAAACAGCTTTTTGAGTTACAATTCACATATAAAGTGTTCGGTGGTTTTTAATATATTCACAGAGGGGAGCAACCAACATGACTGTTAATACCAGATCACTCCTTCCCGCTCCTGGCAATCACTAATCTACTTTCTGTCTTGATGGATTTGCCTCTTCTAGACATTTCATGGAATAATACAGCAGGTGGCCTTTTGAGCCTGGCTTCTTTCACTTGGCATGTTTTTAAAGGTTAGCCATGGCCCTTAAAGAAAGGAAAACTACCCTATAATTCTATCAATGTAATCGTTAACTAACGGTTATATATTCTCCCAGACATTTATATATATATATATGTTTTGGTTTTTTCAAAACAGAATTGACTCTAGCTGGTGTGGCTCAGTGGATAGAGCATCAGCCTGCTAACTGAAGGTTCCTGGGTTCGATTCTGGTCAAGGGCACGTACTTGGTTGCAGGCTTCTCCCCGCCTCTGGCCCCTGATCAGGGCGTGTGCAGGAGGCAACCATTCGATATGTTTTTTTCTGTCTTCCCCTCTCTCTTCCTTTCTCTCTATAAAAGTCAATGGAAAAAATATCTTTTGGTGAGGATTAAAACAACAAAGTAGAATTGTATTATATACTTTATTTTACAATTTGCTTGCCACCTCTCCCCGTCAATTTAATTGTAGTTTATACCATCTTCAGTGTCCATAAATGTAACTATCTGCTATTCTAATGGCTGCATAGTATTCTGTTAAGATACCATAATTTATTTATGCAATTTCCTATTGTTAGACATTTGTGTGTTTATATTTTTGCAGCCGTAGACAGTATTTTGCTGAACATGTTATTAAATTGCGTGTCTTATATAACACAAGTAATAAGTATTTTCTCAATTGTAAAGTATTCAAGCATGTTATGTAGAGAGAAAAATGTGTCAATTCCCTTTATAACACTCTTTCCAAGAATTTATATATGAATGTTTATGCCACTTCAGCTAAATTTATTTCATTAGGTTAAATTTCCAGGAGCAGATTTGATAGGCAGAAGAGGAAATATAGTTGTAAGCCGTCTGATCTGAATCAGCAAATTGCCACCCAGCTAAGTGTAACAGTTTACCCTCCCACCAGTAGTGTCTGAGTGAGGCCGCCGGTGGAGCTGGTGTAACTGAGGTTTCTTAACTAAGCTGTGTGGTTTTCTCTGTTTCAGGTGTACTTGAAGGGGAGGTCTGGAGACAAGATGACCCATGAGAAGAATATTAACCAGCTGAAGAGTGAGGTCCAGTACATCCAGGAGGTGGGCACCCCTTCTCTCGGGGAGATGATCATGCTCATTTCTCTAAATCTCTTTTGTGGGTTCTGATTTTCTCCCTTCTGCTTCCTGCCACCATGCCCAGTCATGGGTTAAATATCACTTCTGACTCTTCTGGTAATCAACAAGTACTTAATAAACGCTATGCCCCTAGCATTACCCCCTGCCCTTCCATCTAGAATTGCCAGCTTTGCTTTCCCAGCTTTTCCTAACCTTCACCCTGTCTCCATATCACTTGTTTGGCTTTTGTGTTGTGGTCTCCCCACCCAGAATGTTAGCTCCCGGAACAGGGGTTTTGCTAATGTTGCTGTTTCTGTAGGAGGCACGGGACTGTGGCCCTCTTAACTAGAGACTCTCCTTCCCCCAGCCAGTGCTGAGAACAGGGCCTGACTCCTAAGGGTGCAGTTGGGGATGAGGGCAAAGTTGGGCGAGTTGGGTGCTCAGTTTCTCTATCCCAAGGCTGAAGCTCCTTGTCCCCCCCTCCCAGGCCAGGAGCTGTCTGCAGAAGCTCCGGGAGGATATAAGCAGCAAGCTCGACGGAGACCCAGGGGAGTCTCAGCATCGACAGGAGATACAGGTAACAGGAAATGGTCTGTGCTGGGTCCCCACTCAGGAGGTGGGGTTATGCCAGGCACAACCATTTACCAATTGTCCCGTGGGTGCCGAGCCTAACACCACTGCCAGCAGCGGTTCTCAACCTGTGGGTCGCGACCCCTTTTGGGGTCGAACGACCCTTTCACAGGGGTCGCCTAAGACCATCGGAAAACATATATTTTCCATGGTCTTAGGAACCAACACACCGCTCCTCGGTGTAGCAAAGTGTAGCAATGTAGTTTACTGTTGTCATATGAAGACTACTACCCATGCTACACTACGATTCAAGACAAAATTTCATTTATTTGTAATTAGAAATAAATATTTCACAATATATAATTACATATTGTTTTTGTGATTAATCACTATGCTTTAATTATGTTCACTTTGTAACAATGAAAATACATCCTGCATATCAGATATTTACATTACAGTTCATAACCGTAGCAAGATTACAGTTATGAAGTAGCAACGAAAATAATTTTATGGTTGGGGGTCACCATGTGGGCAACTGTATTAAAGGGTCGCGGCATTAGAAAGGTTGAGAACCACTGACTGCCAGGAACGGAGAGAATGTAGGTGATGCTGGCTTCTCCGAGCACTCCCAGCCTCGTTAAGGCTCCTCTCAGCCCACGTATCAGTGCCCCTGTTCCTAAGACACTGCCCCCAAATGGGGTTGATATCAGTGAAATTATTGTTAACTTGTTGGCAAAAGCGTTTACCTCTAAGCATTCTGTGATCCATCTTCTTGTAATATAGAATCTGATAAAGCAGACAGCCACCTATAAATCCAAACTGATAATTTGCTCTTGCTCAATTCGGGTGGCTCCTGTAGTGTAAACTGGAACTCTTGGTCCTTGTCTGTTATTCATCCGGGTATGTTGCTACCTCTATCCTTGAGGGGAAGCTCTTCAAGGTTAGGGTTTACCTCTGTCTCCACTCCCCTCACCCTGCACAGGGGCTGGGATGCAGAAGATCATCAGTAAATGTTTGTTCAGTTGCACTAATTGGAGAGATACTCCTGGGATCCTGCTTTTCAGCTTTTCTCAAATTTGAGGGTAGAAATGTCCTCAGGAAGCAGACTTCTCTCTCTCTCTCTTTCTCTCTCTCTCTCTCTTTCTCTCTCTCTCTCTCTCTCTCTCTCTCTCTCTCTCTCTCTCTCTC
>JAAGEH010000292.1:721630-827892 GCA_011751065.1 Lasiurus cinereus | reverse complement strand
TCTCTCTCTCTCTCTCTCTCTCTCTCTCTCTCTCTCTCTCTCTCTCTGTCACACACACACACACACACACACACACACACACACGTGTTCTGGGCTGTCTCTCCTTTCCTTGCATTTGGTTTGGGTGGGGTGGTCTTTCTTGGGCAACCTTGCCCTCATTCTCGTGGGGGGACCTAGAAGCTAGTGCCAGCTGAGTTCCTCTGTGGCCTGGGCGTGCACTGCCTGTGTGGCCGATCCCTCCTAATGCATTTTGCTTTGGCGAAGGTAGGTCTTTCTGCCTGAGCTCCCATCTGCTTCTGGGAGGCCTCCGTCAGGTGACAGGAGAACATAAGTGCTCAGAGACGGGCCCAGAAGGCCAGGCCCTTGTTTGCACAGCCAGCAGTCATACGCTGAAGGATCAGGGTTGGGGTTGGAAAGAATGGCAGCTAGGGCTCCTTCCCCTTTTGATTTATGATTTGTCAAACCTTGTCAAGATCCCTCAGGGGCAAGGGCACTGGTTTGTGGCAGGCAGCTGCTTGTATTCCCTGGGCTGCCAGGCACAGACCTGCATGTTTTCCAGGCCGTTGAGAGGTGTTAGCCTGAGGTTCCCTGCCTCCCCCTGCAAGGCTAGAGTATTCCCTCTCAAGGAGCACACCTTTCTCCACCTCTCTCCTTTCCATTTTCCCACATAGCACTGGTCTCCATTCCCTTCCCTTCCATTCCATTCTATTCCCTTCCTTTCCCTTCCCTTCCCTTCCATTCCATTCCATTCCCCCTTTCCTTCTCTTCCTCCTCCCCTTTCCTTCCCTGCCGCCTCCCCTTTTCTTCCCCTCCATTTCTTTCCCTTCCTCTCTCCTTCCCTCCTCTGCTCTCCCTTCCCTCTTCTTCCTCTTCTCCCTCCTCCTCAATCTCCTTATCTATCTATCTATCTATCTATCTATCTATCATCTGTCTACTTAAGATTTGAGATCCTAGAAGAATAATGTTTTGAAGTTCGTTGCTTGGGACTGTTTTAACTACCAGTTTTGGTTTTTCCTTTTGAACAGGTGGTGCTAGAGAGGCCAAATGGTTTTAGCCAAAGTCCCACGACGCTGTACAGCAGCCCACCTGAGGTAGGTGACAAGGAAAACCGTGGTAACTGCTGCTTAGCTGGGCAGCAAGGTGGCTTTCTCTCGCACTCTGCACGATATTTAAGAGTAGAATTAACTTGCTATAAAAATTCAAACATATAAAACAGAAATTCTCCTTCCCTAATCTCACTCCTTGGAAATATCCACTGTTAACAGATTGAAATGGGTGGACCCTTCTAGAGCAGTGCTTCTTAGCCTTTGCTGCCCGTTGGGAGGGAATAATGTTGGGAGTTTTAAAGGACAGGCTGCCTGTATGCCTTTCCTATAGATTGTAATTTCATTGGTCTGAGATGTGGCCTGGGTATCAGGACTTTTAAAAACTCTCCAGGTTATTGTAATGTTTAGCCAAAGGTGAGTACCTGAGTGTTTAAAAAATATAGGCAACCATATTTAAATATCCTATGTATGTCTGCATGTGTATATTTTGTTATATGCATGTAACAAATACACATGTATAAATATATGTACATAACATACATATTCTTTTTATAAACACAGGGTTGTGGTAAATGATTATTCCTTATTTGCTTTTTTATTTATTTTTTAAACTGAAGAGTATATTGAGTATAGCCCTCTTTCTATGATAGTACATGTAGATCTACCTTATGCTTTTGAATAACAGTGTAGTATTTCCTTCTGTGGCTGAACTCACTCTGGTGTATTCAACATATGATTTAAATATGCCTAGTAAATGTGTTTTCGATTTTCATAATGGACTTGACCTTTATTTCCGTGTTTTTCTTTGTATCCAACACCATGTGTTTAGATCTATCTACGTTGCTTAGTTAAAATCTAGTTGGTTGTTTCCAACTCCAATATGTAAAGTCTCTAACTCCCCTTTTCTCCTCGTGACATTTTCCATGTCATTAGTCTTCTGAGAACACCACTTGTTTGTTTATTATTTTTTTAATCCTCACCGCAGGATATTTATTCCATTGATTGTTTTGTTTTTTAGAGAATGGATAGGAGAGAGGAAGGGGGTGGAGGGAAGAGAGAGAGAGAAACATCAACATGAGCCACATTGATTGGTTGCCTCCCATTCACACCCCAACCAGGTATGTGCCCTGGTCTGGGAACTGAACCTGTGACCCAGTGGTCCGCTGCTGTAACCACGGAGCCAAAACCACCAGGGCCTAAGGATGCCAGTTGAACTAAACTCATAATAATTCGGCTCCAGGAGCCATTTAAATGGGTCTCACCTGCCCAGCAGTGTAGGTCCAGATACGGGGAACCGACCGGGTAACTTACGGAAGGCTTGATTTGGAATGGTGATTCCAGCACTCACCTCAGAGGTGCAGCTTGGATTTTTTTTTTTCCATCTGAATCACCATAGTTGGTAAATATGCTATTGGCAACAAGTTATAATGACACATGACAGTATCTGTTCAGCCTCTTTCTTCTCATGAGCTCCAAGCCCTATCAGATATCATCCTGTTTGTGAGAGCCTGTCAGGCAGGGCGTGGTAAGGAGTCTTCTGGCTGATTCACAGATGGAGAAATGGAGGTCCACAGGATTAAGTGATAATGCAGTGACCAGGACCCTGTCACCTTCCTCCCAGCTGTGCTGGGGTTTGAAGGTGCTGCTGGTCCCCACTGTGAAGGCAGGGAGGGGTTTGTCCGTCAGACTTCCAGGGAGTGTGTCTGCTACTTGTGCTGTAGAGGTGGGGGTGAGACCCTACATGCCAGCTCAGCCTCAACACCAACCCATGATTGGGTGTGTCTGCAGGAGACTCAGTAAAATTAGTGAGATACCTTTTCCTGCATGGATTCAGGTCCCTGGCCTGATTGGGAGTTTTTGCCCTAAATCTGCCCATCACCCTGACGTACTGATCTCTGTGCTGGGTGCAGAGGACAGTGAAAGAGGAGCCTTGGGACTCTCCCCTGTGAGGGGTGTGGCCCAGTCCCTGCCCCATGGGAACTGGTGTCCAAAGGACACAACGTCCCTGCCATCAGAGAGCTTCTCTGATGGAAACGGACAGACACAGGGGGACAGCATAGACATACCTGTCAGTCAGTTGATACGTGTATGTATGAAAATGGCTCGTCCTAAGTGAATTGGATGATAGGAGGCTAGTTGAGTTCATTAGGGTATGAAGAGAGTGTTTTCATTTGAATGACTCGGAACTCCTGGCTGCCTGAGACTGGCTCGCTCCTGGCGTGGTGAGGATGCCTTTGTGAAGGTGGTCTGGACAAGACGGTCCAAACTAGTGTGGTGGGGGGACCTTCTCTTACCAAGTCACAAGCGTGGTGGCTTCACCTTCCCTCCCCTGCTCTGGCTACAGATGGACACCTATATGAATGAAGATGCCGAGAGCTTGAGGAAGACCGTGCAGGACTTGCTGGCCAAGCTGCAGGAGGCTGAGAAGCGGCACCAGGCAGACCGTGTAGCTTTCCAGGTGAGATTTGGGATTTGAGGAGAAGGTGCCCCAAGCGTTGGGCTGGTGGGTGCAGGTACCAGTGACTTTCTCCATGTGGACTTCATGTCTTTCTGGCTGGTGCTATCAACTGGAAGGATGAGGCCTGGGGCACTTCTGTCTGCTATTCTCTCTCCCGAATGCTTATAATTGTTGCTGGCTAAGACTAGCCTATAGGCCGAAACCGGTTTGGCTCAGTGGAAAGAGCGTCGGCCTGCGGACTGAAGGGTCCCGGGTTCGATTCCGGTCAAGGGCATGTATGTATCCTGGTTGTGGGCACATCCCCAGTGGGGGGCGTGCAGGCAGTGGCTGATTGATGTCTCTCTCCCATTGATGTTTCTGGCTCTCTATCCCTCTCCCTTCTTCTCTGTAAAAAATCAATAAAATATATATATTTTTTAAAAAAGCACAGTGGAAATATCCCTTTAAAAAAAATAAATAAATACGACTAGCCTATAGTTCAAAGGTCAGCTCTGGATTCTCTGCTGTGCTGAAGTTGAGCGGTGGTGCTGGTCTGGGGTAGCAGGTAATTCAGATATTGTTTCACTCAGTACCATGATAAGAATTCCTGGGCTCCCAGCACCACGTAGGCAAGGACAGTTGCTGCCAAGTTCACCACTGCATCCCCAGCACCTGGCACAACACCTGGCGTAGGATGGGCACCTCGTGTGGACTAGATGAGCAGATGGGCATAGAAGGAACTGTGTTCAGAGAGTCGGGGACTTAGGGCTTTACGATGTGGAGCTTTGTCATCTTGAATGAATATCTCAATTACTGTTATAAAAGTTATACTAGGTTATTATAGATTTAGAGAATACAAGGCTATAAATAGAAGTGAAAGCCCCCCCCACTATTCAAAGCGTGTGAGTTCTTCCATACCTTCCCAAAGTTCTTTGAGTATAACCTCAGGAACATTGGGCAAATGCTGGACAGTTTTAGTTTGTTTGTTTATATATTTTATTGATATTTTACAGAGAGGAAGGGAGAGGGATAGAGAGTTAGAAACATCGATGAGAGAGAAACATCGATCAGCTGCCTCCTGCACACCCCCTACTGGGGATGTGGTCGAAACCAAGGTACATTCCCTTGACCGGAATCGAACCTGGGACCTTCCAGTCCGTAGGCCAACGTTCTATCCATGAGCCAAACCGGTTTCAGCTGGACAGTTTTTCTAACTGCTCTGTGTGAGATTGGCCATCTGTTACCTGCTGCTGTTCATCCACATGTGAGGTATTTATGTCATAAATATGTAATGACAGAAGTACGCCCTGCCCAGAGGTGCTGAGAGCTGGTGGAAAGGGGAAGGCCACCCGACTGTTCTCTTTCATGAGCCTGAGGGTTTGGGGATGGAGGGATTGAGGGTGAGGAAGACGGGCACTGAGAAGGACTGGCTGCCTCTACAGTAGCTGACGTGTTATTTGAGATTATCCAACCTCCCTAAGCATCAGTTTTTACAAAAAGTGGTTGTGAAATATATTTGACATATGGCTTGAGTCTGATAATATATGTAAGTGTATTGATCACTCTCCGGGGTTTAGAAATGTAAGATAGCCTGTATTTTTCTTAGTGACCCATTTAACAAGCAGGCTCTCCTCTCCTAAAGAGTTTGGATTTGGGGCTGTGCAGATTACTGGGTCTCAGAACAGAGCAGCTGTGCAGGAAAGCAGTTTGCCACGTGTATTCAGATGCCACAGTTTGGATGATGTGGTTGGTGATGTATCAGTTTGCTTCCCCACTTCCTTGGAGAACAGGAGGAAGGGGAGGTTGAGGCTGCCGCACTGACCAGGCTGTGCGTTTTGGAGAGAAACTTCTGCACTTAGAGGGCTCTGTCAGCCCTGGGTTTCAAAGCTTGAGCAGTGTCCCGAGTAAAAGCCCGAGGCTAGAAGGCCCCTGGCAGCTATAGCTGCATGCCCAGGGTTTCTTAGGAGGGGCTGCCCTTTAACCCCATGGTACATAGCACCCCCTGCCAACAGAGGTACTCCTTGGGTTGGTGCTCCCGCTGGGGTCGGTTGGCAGGGCTGTTTGGCGTTACAGGGACAGATGTAGCAGGGCAGTTTGGTTCTCCTCCTCGGTGATCCGACAGTGGGGAGGAGGGGCAGTCCCTGGCCTGTTAATGCCATGCTCGGAGCACACACCAGCCTGGTACAGTGTTTAGGTACAGACATGGGAGGCCTTGTAGGTTCCTGCCCCAGGGGCTGGCCTGCTCCTAGCTAATGAACTGGACTCTGTGGTCTGCTTTGCTGAACCCAGGGGCACAGGGGCAGGAAGGGCAAGGCTGTCCATGCCATGAACCAACCTGCCATTCAGCCTGGCTTCTTGTCCTGCTGGCTGCCCACTGTCAGGAGGGATTAGCAGTGAGTCTGCTCTGGACGGGACGGGTGTGCAGCATGGACACGTCTTATCGCCCTTCCTCCTGGGCTCTGCTCTCTCCTCCCTGGTTCTCACTTTGGGAGGAGCTGGACAAACAGGCTTCTGGTGTTCTGTTTTCCCGGGGCCAGTGAGGCTTTCCCGAGATTACCGAGGTTCTCTCAGTAACTGATTGGGGGTCAGTGTGGGGTAATGGGGAGCATTGGAATGGGTGATGAAGTAACGGGGTTCTAGCTGCATAACCTTGACTAAGTCATTTGACCTTCAGATGGGAAAGGAGAGGTGGGGCTGGATGAGGAGCACCTATTCCATTTGTGATTTGGTGGAGCAGTGACTGTGGCGGATACCGCGCTGAGCTCTGGAAATGCAATGGTCTCCATTCTTCCGTCATAAAGCTGATGGTCTCCTGGGGAGTACACCTGAGTGAAATCTGCTCAGTCCTCTAAGGGCCGCGTGTCCTCTGGTGTCTCTTCCAGGCTTGGGGGCTCCCTGGAAGGCGGGGTGTCTAAGCTGAGCCGGAAGGCTAACTAGGGGTCGGCAAAATGCATGTGGGAGGAAAGGAAGCAAGTTCCTACTTTACTTTTCACTCTAAAACTGGGCTTGATTCTTTCCAAATTACTTTATCATCTCAGATAAAAAAACAAATTCTTCCTGGGGCTGAGAGCCTTTGGTCTTCGTGTGTAGACTGCAATGTGGCTTGAAGCGAGGGTGAGGACGAGTTGGGGAACAGAAGGGAGGACGTGGAGATATGCTCCACAGAGGTGTCTGCATTAGTGGGAGAGTCAGTGTGGGTGACTTTGGGGGACGTGTGGGCCTGTTGAAGTTAGCCTTTGGAAAGTGGTGCTTACTGCCAGGTGTTGCTCTAAAAGACCTTGACCAACGACGTGCCAGTGAACCCTGGAGTTAATCTGCTCTTCTCCCAGGTGGTCCTAGAACAGTGACCATGTGCTCATCAGAATTGCCCCCCTTCTCCTGTCACCACACCCAGCTTCCTGGGTTCTTTTCTAAGGCTTTTATCCACGTTTGGTTCCTTCACCCCACCCCCCACCCCCCGTGCCCCACCACACACACACACTTTCTACATCCCCATCCTGTGCCTTAGGTCACCCTCAGCCGATACCAGAGTGAAGCCGAGCAGAGTCACGTGGCCCTGCAGAGAGCAGAGGCCAGAGCGGAGCAGAAAGAGGTGGAAATCAGGGAGCTGCAGCGGCGCCTGCTCGGGATGGAGACGGTAAGTGGGGGCCTTGCTGAGTGTCCGTTAGCGTTGAAGGAGCAAAGGCCTTTCTCTCCTCTAGCCTCAGCCCTTGCTAGGTTGAGCCCATTTCCACGTAACTGGGTCTTGTACAGCTGCCTTTATGGGCATTTGAAGCCCTCTCTGAAGGAGCCACTCGGCCTGGTGTCTGGGGGATGGGCAGCCACAGCTGGCAGGGGGGCTTGGGGAGCGCAGGGCCAGGCTCTCCCTCGGGCAGCTGGGTGAGGCTGGAAGTGTCTGTGTGCTGAGGGTGGGAAGGTTCTCCTGGCAGTGGAGGGAGCCCCATCCAACCAGCTTGGCCTGCTGGTCTCTGGCACTGTCCCAGGTGCCGAGGGGCTGAGCCCCAGCCCGAGTGGCCATCTCCCCCCAAATGCAGAGTCTGTTGGCATCTCCTCATCCCGGACTTTCCTCCCTCTGGCCCTCCAGGAGCACCGGGCCTTACTGGAGAAGGCCAGGGAAGGGGAGGCGGCCCTGGGGGAACTTCAGAGCAAGAATGCTGACTGCCGAGCAGAACAGGAAAAGTAAGGGCCCTGCGCACCGTAAGCTGGGGTGCGGGGAGGGGAGGGCGGGCCCTGCAGCCTGCAGCTCCCGGGTGGCCCCGGGGAAGAGGCTGGTGCTGACGTCAGACCTTCCAACTCTGACTCACCTAGTGCCAGCTCAGGTGGGCCCCGCCCAGGGAGATACTACTGTGTGGGAAGCTGCCATCTCCCGGAGTTCGTTTTCCACGGAATGATAACCTCAAAGGAGGGTTTTATTTTGAGAGCCAAGGTCAAGAGCTGGAAGCGCATCTTGCCCTGGCAGCACATTCTCCCACAGGTTTCCCTGGATGTGGATGGGGGGTTGTTACACCAGTTCCCTCCCATCTCCCCCTCACCCCCTCAGAACAACTACTGACTGTGTAACCTCGAAAAAATACAACAGGGGATTTCTGAGATCCTTTCCACTCCCAGGTTGGAGGGGTTTGCCTATTCCCTCTGATCGGAGGGGATCGGAGGTCTCAGACCAGGGAAATGTACAGAGAAAATATTGGGCCATTCTGGACTTGAAGAAGTTGGAAATGCTTTATGCTGTTGGCAGTTGATGAGCAAGATCTCCAATAGTAAATCAAACTTAGCAGCAGCAGATTGGCTCTGATCTTTATTGTATGAGTTGGACCTTTTTAAGTTCAACAGACATGACCTGAAGGGCCTTCCAAGGAATCCCAGGATTAAGAGACACGATCCTTGCCTCCTGAGACCCTCAGTCTGCCGAGGGCATTTTCTCTCCTTGGGATAAACATGGAAGGCTACTGAGAAGGTGGAGAGTGGAGAGCTGAGGGTGGAAACTTAGAATGCTGGAAATCAGGAAGGATGTTGGGGGCTCCGATTGCATTGCACTCCACCCCCATAACTGCTCTCCTTCTAACAGGCACTTGTCTCCTTCTCTGGCAAAACCAGAGAGAAGGCACCAGAACGAGTTAGAGGGCTAGGCTCTGAGATACTCTGCCCAGCCGCCTGACCTTGGGGGAGGGGGGGGTCTTGGCCCAGTTTGCTTAGATGCAAAGGCCACAGCAGTGTCTAGGAATCGGGAGACTTAGGAACAGATGTATGAAGAGGCTTGAAGGATCCTCAGGTCTGTTCCCCCTCTGGATATGGAACACCTGCCACCAGTGTGGTGGTGTGGGGTGGCACAGTCCCAGCTCCTGCTTGATTCCTTCCCGGAATGAGGAGCTCACCACCCACGAGGCTGTCCACTTCGGCAGCTCTAATACCGAGAAGGTATTTCTGTGTTTACACAGAACTGCTCCCGTGAAACAGCTAGCTGCTGGTTCTGGTTTTGCCCTCTAGAACTATCCAGAATGACTTGCCACTTCTCATCTTTCTGAGCCTCGGTCCCCTCATGATCTCTAGTGATGCTGCCAATGTGATATTCCCCTCCCTGCCCACCCCCCCCAACCCACCATAGGGCAGACCCCTGCAGAGTCAGGCAGAGGGACCCACACCAGATGGAAACCCTGAGCCCGAGACTCCTCCTGGGCCTGGGTAGACAAAGCCTTTCCGCCTTGCTTCACCTTCTGCTCTCTGTCCCCAGGGCTGCCAACCTGGAAAAGGAAGTGGCTGGCCTGCGCGAGAAGATCCACCACTTGGATGACATGCTGAAGAGCCAGCAGCGGAAAGTCCGGCAGATGATCGAGCAGGTGAGCGGGGTCAGACCTCCCTGCCATGGGTTGCTCCCTCTGGAAGTCACTGCATTGGGTCAAGCCCTGCTGGCCTGTCAAGCCTACGCTTTCATTTGTTTGTTTGTTTGTTTATTCATTCACTCTCCTGGGGAGCTTGGCTTAGATTCCTAAGTATTCCACAGAACACATTGATGCTCCCAAGTCACCATAAACTCGCTGCTCTGTGTGCAGAGATTCAAACCTGTACCTCTTGGCAGACTTTCTGCCCCCCACACCTCCCCACCTGAGCTGGAGGTTGGCATACTCAGGACATGCCAATCTGCAGAATTGTTTTTGCGAACTTAAGAGCCCTACGTGGCCGGGCATGTTGGTTGCAGGTCGGCTCCATGAGGGCCAGGCTTTTTCTGCTTTGTTTCCTCTGTTCCCCGCTGTCTACAGTGGAGCCTACCATAGAGTAAGCACTCAGTAAACATTTCTTAAATGAATAAAGGCAAATGGGATGGTTTTGGAATCATCCATTATTTGGGGTTGTCAGGGTGGTGTTCCCCTCACACCCCTGCCCCTACTCCCGGGGTAATCCAGAGTTTAATATTGACTGTTATAGAAAGGCTTTTACAGAAAAACCAAGCAGACTCTGCCGTGGGTGTCTGCTGGCTCCCCTGGCGGCGGGGAGTGTGTCAGGAGTCCTTCTGAAATGAGCTCAGTGTCTCCCACATCTTTGCAGCTCCAGAACTCCAAAGCTGTGATCCAGGCGAAGGACACCAGCATCCAGGAGCTCAAGGAGAAAATGGCCTACCTGGAAGCAGAGGTGCGTGCGCTGGGCAGCCCCCGGGAGGGAGGAGGCCTGGGGGGCGGGGTCTGTCTAGCTGCTGCTCTGAGGCGAGTGTCTGGGCTGGTAGGTTCAGCTCAGTTTCTGAGAACCTGCAGGGAATCAGTGTAAGACCTGCCCCACTCTGAAGACCTGTCATCCTGGTACCAGCCCTGCGTCCTGGCAGCAGGGAGGCGAGCCCTTCATTCTGCCTGTGGGCTCAGCAGCGAGCTGACAGCAGAGCTGGGCTTGGAAGGAGATGGCATTCTAGGGGGAGTCTCTCCATGGCCAAGGTGACGGGCCCCATTAGCTAATGAGTGCTCCTTAGTCTGACTTCTGCCTTACCCAGAGCCTTTCCTGTCCATTGACTGCCTGACGGTTGCTTTGCAGCCCCCAGTGAAGTTCCCTTGCGGCGGGGGAGACAAAAATACATGGGAGACAGGGCTGTTGATCTTCAGAGAGTTTGCAGTCTAGCGTTAGAGATAGAATACATTTTTTAAAAATATATATATTGATTTTTTACAGAGAGGAAGGGAGAGGGACAGAGAGTCAGAAATATCGATCAGCTGAGAGAGACATCGATCAGCTGCCTCCTGCACGCCCCCTACTGGGGATGTGCCTGCAACCAAGGCATATGCCCCTGACCAGAATCGAACCTGGGACCCCCCAGTCCACAGGCCGATGCTCTATCCACTGAGCCAAACTGGTTTCAGCAGAATACACTTTTTTTTTTTAAAGGCCTAAGAATACTTTATGGAATAACATTATCCACAAGGGCGAGTAGAGAGCTCACCTGTCTCCAGGAAATTATACACAGGAAATGTACAGGGAGGAGATCCAGGATGGTCAGTGCAGCACAAAGCTATGGAGAGAACACTCCGCAGGGAAGGGGGCTGGAGTCATTACTGGAGGACGAGAGCCGTCTGGATTGGGTCACCCGGGTGGTGGCACCGTGGCAGGGGTGGGGGCGGCGGCAGCATCAACACAGAGGTGGAGAGACCAGAATGAGCTGGTTAAGTGATGAATGGCTGTCTAGAAGCCGGCGAAGTCTAACCTCCTAACTTGTGGCACAGAATTTGGAGATGCACGACCGGATGGAACACCTGATCGAGAAGCAAGTCAGTCATGCCAACTTCAGCACCCAGACCTGGGCCAAGGCCGAGAATCTGGGCAGGTGAGTGGGTGTCCTGGAGGGGGCTCCGGGAGGAAGTGCAGGAAAGAGGGACAGAGCTGTGACAGACCTGTAGTCTAAGGCAAGGACAAGGCTCTTCCAAATCCCAGTGTGTTCTCTGTCTCTGATCGGACCCATTCTCTGCCTGCACCATTTAAAAAAATTTTTTTTAATATATTTTATTGATTTTTTACAGAGAGGAAAGGAAAGGGATAGAGAGCTAGAAACATCGATGAGAGAGAGACATCCATAAGCTGCCTCCTGCACGCCCCCTACTGGGGATGTACCCGAAACCAAGGTACATGCCCTTGACCGGAATCAAACCTGGGACCTTTCAGCCCCAGGCTGATGCTCTATTCACTGAGCCAAACCGGTTTTGGCCACCTGCACCATTTTCTGACCAGGTTAGAATAGAGCTACCAAGACCCCTGGGAGGTCGAGGGACAGCTAACAGAGATGTTTGAACCTTCTGAAATTGGATGCAAAAATGCATATGTGCAATATGTGCATATTTCTAGGGAGAAGGCCTTTTTTCCCCTCAAAAAAAATTCCTTTTGCGGGGGGGTGGGGGGGATCAAGAATCACAGCTATACCCACTTCTCCGTTGTTTAGCTGCCCCCTCTCTCTTCATCCCCCCTCCCCCACCGTTCCCACCCCAAACCAAAGTCCCACCCCAAGTCTTCCCTTAGTTGTCACTGACAGTGACCGTTTCAGAGCATGTGGAACCCAAGAGCTGAGCCGGCGCCGAGGGTAGGATTCCAGAGACGAAGGCGGAAGGGCAGCTCTGTGAGGGGTGGGCATCCACACGGGCCTCAGCGTTTCCCATTTCCTTCTCAGCGTGAGGATAGCCAAGCCCCCCGGCCCGAAGCCCATGCCTCTCATCCGGGTGGTGGAAACATGAGCGGAGGAGGAGGAGGAGGATGCTGCTGCCTCTTGCCCGTGGAGAAACTCGCCACCCCTGTCGGCCTCGCACTGACTTTGACTTCCTGCCCGTCCCTGGCTGCCCGCAGGGCTGGGGGCGGTGGCCCCGTTTCGGAGCTCCTGGCCTCGGCGTGCTGGGTGGATAGAGGAGGCGCACCTCCTCTGGGCACTGCAGCCCGTGGCGGACAGTCTCCTGCCGGCAGGAGCCAGCGCGGTACCCTTATCCCTGTAGTTACTGTTTCTCTCTCGGCAGAGCCTCCCTTCTGTGGCCGACGGGGGCTCAGCTGCCCGGGCCCTCAGCCAGTCGGGAGGAGGGAAGAGATGGCAAGATTTGCCTCGGCTCTAGAAGACGGACGCACAGATGTGGGAGAGTGTTCCCCGGGGGAACCAAGTTCCTCACAAAACACTGCGCAGCTCTTAGCAACAGACTGTTTTTCTACCGGTTCCACCCTCAGCTCACGCTGACCCGGTCGGCCTGTCTTTCTGGGGAGAAGGGGATGTGCACTCGTGGGGTAGCTTTGAGCAGAAGGATTGTGTAGGGCCACAGACAGTTCCGTGGGACTTCTCTGCTTTGAAGGCTCCCAGAATGTCTTCGGGATTCCCCTAAGAGGTGGTACAAGGTACACCTCAGTCATCTTGACTGACTGAGAGCTTAAAATCTATTTTCTCTGGGTTACAGCAATCTCAGCGAGACTCTCATTGTATTTATTTTGCTAAGTTATTGGGGTGTTTGCTTCTATCTCACAACTGACTCAGTCGCTGAGTTCTGCAGCCTTCTTTGGCGATGCTTGGATCGGCTCGATGCTGGGAAAAGTGTTCCCACTGGACCTCATTTCAGATCGACTTTATACATCTTTCTCTTTCCTTTTCCAGCTTCTTACTCCTTCCCCCTCCACACCTGATGGGTATCTCAGGAAGGCAAGTCTATTCGCCCTGAGACCTCGGGTCTGGATGTGTATTTGGGGGAAGCGGGTGATCAGGACTCTTGGGGGAGGAATCGAATTCTTCCCAGATCCCCGCTACACCCCTCTGCTTCGTGTGGGTCTGTTGTCTTCCTGGCTTCGAACGACCCTGCCACTCCAATGTTTTGCTTCGGGCTCCTCCTGTAGCATCAAGAGGGAGAAAAGCCTCAGGGTACACAGGGCACAGAAAAATGAAAAATAAACACAGATGAAGTCTTTAGGCTCTATGTGGTTCAAGACCAGAAGCCTAAGTCTGGGTGTTTCTGGGTGTCCTTCTGGCTTTTTGTCTATATGGGCGTTGTGGTTTCCTCATTTGTAAAACCAAGGGTTGAGCCCTGGTTCAGTAGATTGAGTGTCATCCCTTGCACCGAGAGGTCGCTGGTTTGATTCCCGGTCAGGGCATGTGCCCGAGTGGTGGACTCGATTCTCAGTGCTGGAGGCAGCCGATCGGTGCTTCTGTATCATCAATATTTCTATCATCTCTCCCTCTCCCTTCCTCACTCTCTAAAAAAAAATCAATAAAAACCTATTTAAAAATAAATAAATAAAACCAGGGGTTCCAACTGGTTGATTTCCATGGGCCTTTTCAGTTTTTTCTCCTGCACTATCTTCTTTTTATGGTGAATTTAATAAATTATGTTCGTGTCTCTGAGCTCCGGGCTTGATTTCTTTTCACTTTCAAGAAGGATGAACCGGTTTGGCTCAGTGGATAGAGCATCGGCCTGAGGACTGAAGGGTCCCAGGTTCAATTCCAGTCAAGGGCATGTATCTTGGTTGCAGGCACATCCCCAGTGGGGGGGGTGCAGGAGGCAGCTGATCAATGGCTCTCTCATCGATGTTTCTAACTATATCCCTCTCCCTTCTTCTCTCTAAAAAAATCAATAAAATACATTTAAAAGAAAAAAAAAAAGGATGAGGCCCTCAGTGCCTCTTGAAGATGGGAACCTTGTTGACCACTTCCGGGAAGTGTGGTCCAGACATCCAAACCCTGTGGTTTGAGGACTTTGTGGCATTCAGAGGAGCTAACATGTCCCTGTTAAGCAGCTCCCCGTCTGAATCCTCCTCATTGTAAGGTCAGTGTTACCTTTGACCCTGCCTGGGGTGGTGGCCTTATGGGACACGAGGCCAGTGTGCCTTTAATTGGAAAAGAACTGGTCAGAGGCGGAGATCCTGTGATGGATTTACCAATCAGCACTGGAGGTGGCCAGCTGAGGAACCAGGTCCTCTGCTAAATGAAAAGCAGTCTGGCTGCTCTATTTAGCAGTGGTTCTCAACCTTCCTAATGCCACAACCCTTTAATACAGTTCTTTATGTGGTGGTGACCCCCAACCATAAAATTATTTTTGTCGCTACTTCATAACTGTAATTTGCTACTGTTATGAATCTTAATGTAAATATCTGTGTTTTCTGATGGTCATAGGAGACCCTGCTAGCTGTTCTCGACCCACAGGTTGAGAACCGCTGAAAGGGCTTAGTTTTTGTCTATCTGTGGGCATCATTCATGTAGTCCAATGATCTTGTTCTTTCTGCCAAGAAAGGAGTTGACTGCGGGGTCTGATGGAGACATCGCTGAACTTACATGAACCTCTGTACCCCTGAAACTAGAAATGCCACCCTCTTCATCCCTGGCCATTTCCTTTCTAGCCCCCTTTCTCCTTCCATGCAAAGAATGTAAATGTTTCTTAGAACCTCTTTCCCTCTACTTCCCAGGTAATTCAGTCGCCAGGTTTTAGAAAGTATAGACGTCTGACCCAGACCTGGGTTTGTCTTCTCTGCTCGCCCGGCTTGGCGTGGGCCTATCTGGGCTGTGCTTGTTTTCAGAATATGGAGAGGGTGGAAGCAGGGTGGGGTGGCCTACGGTGCCAAGAAGACTTGTCAGGCTGGAGGGAGCCGGGAGTGAGGGACTGTCATACAGGAAGGGGCGGCTCTCGGCCTGGGCCTCAGCGCTTGGGGGGATAAGCAGAGATCCCACTCGGAGATAATTAAGTTCTGGAGACACTCTGGAGACTGGAATGGGCACTGAGCTTCCTTGGACCAAAAAATAAAATAAAATAAAATAAATAGTGGCTCTGGTGTGTATTCCTAGAGTTAAGTTGGATCACCACCAAAAGGAGCCGACGCTAGGGAGGCCCCTGGGAGGAGGGAAAGGGAATTTACATCTTGCAACCTTTTCAATTATGCCATTTCCACACCAACTCTCCCGCGCCTCTTGAATATTCCGTGGGGGGAGCTTGAGCCTGACTCCCCGGGACGTTTGCCATGAAGGCCGGGTTCTCCGAGCCGGTGCTGAGAGCTGCCCAGACACGCAGCCGCCCGCAGCCTCCGGCAGCCTAAACCGGGAGCTGCGGTCTGCGTGGGAAGAGCAACTTGCCTCCCGAACATGCTCCTGACCTCCCACCTCTCCTCTGGTCCCCTCCCCCAACCGAAGGATCCCGATAGGGACCTGGTACTTCAACCAAAGGGTGCTTCGGGACATTTGAAAAACTAAGTTTTGGCCGAAACCGGTTTGGCTCAGTGGATAGAGTGTCGGCCTGTGGACTGAAAGGTCCCAGGTTCGATTCCGGTCAAGGGCACGTACCTTGGTTGTGGGCACATCCCCAGTGGGGGATGTGCAGGCGGCAGCTGATCGATGTTTCTCTCTCAACAATGTTTCTAACTCTCTATCTCCCTTCCTCTCTGTAAAAAATCAATAAAATAGCAGAGACCGGTTTGGCTCAGTGGATTCGGACTGAAAGGTCCCAGGTTCGATTCTGGTCGGGGGCATGTACCTTGCTTGTGGGCACATCTCCAGTGTGGGGCGTGCAGGAGGCGGCTGATTGATGTCTCTCATCGATGTTTCTAACTTTCTGTCCCTCTCCCTTCCTCTCTGTAAAAAATCAACAAAATATATTTTTAAAAAATCAATAAAATATATTTTAAAAATAAAAATAAAAACTAAGTTTCGAAAGCCAGAAGTGGATCTGCTCCCTCTCATCTCTATTTAGAAAACCTTTCACTATGAAATGTTCCAAGACTGACTCTGGAAAGATGCTCCGACATGATCCTGTGACCGGGCAGGGTAATGCCCCTTGGGAAAGAAAGGGCTGCCTTCCCTCCATCAGCTCTTCGAATGGCTGGCGTTGCTGCTATTTGTGGGTCCTCTAATAGTCCTTGGGCCCTGCCCCGCTTCCCCTCCACTCCTCAGAGCCAAGCTGTGGTGGAGATGGTGGCCTAAGGCTGCTGCCTCTTGTCCACGCTTCCATTTAGGATTCGAGCTTTGCAGGGAGGGATTGTTTTTATCGTCCCTGTCCCAATTCTAAGCACCATGGCCCTGAAACTCCAAGTTGGAGACCTAAATATCCTGTAGCCCTCTCCTTTCTCCAAGGAAAATCCTCGTCTAGGCCGAGGCGAAAGGAGATGTGTTTGAAAGGTGAGCCATGTCAGCTCCGAGTGCTCTGTGGGTTGGCAGGGAGACCTGCTTTGAACGCTACAAAGTGTGTGGCCTTTCTGCCGGGATCTTCCCCTGGGACCTTCCGGCACCTGGGATTGAGGGTAGCTGGTGGCAAGCTCACTGATTTCCTGGCTGGGTGTTGGTGGCCGCGTCTCACACCGCAGGATCTCAGACAGCCGAGGGGAAGGAGGTCACCGTCCTCATGACTTATCAGTTCAGAGATCCCAGTCGGAGATAATGAAGTTCTGGAGACACTCCGGAG
Organism: Lasiurus cinereus; assembly: GCA_011751065.1. Taxonomy (NCBI): domain Eukaryota; kingdom Metazoa; phylum Chordata; class Mammalia; order Chiroptera; family Vespertilionidae; genus Lasiurus; species Lasiurus cinereus. The sequence continues at coordinate 811,039 of JAAGEH010000292.1, read as the reverse complement.
ACTGGAATGGGCCCTGAGAGCTTCCTTGGACCAAAATAAAAAATAAAAATAACAATTTTTATGTGTACGCCTAGGCCTAGCCTCCCTCTTGCTAGTGTTCGGGCCCAGACGTGCATATGTCTGCAGGAGTTTGGGGACCCTTCTATCTGGATTATGTCTATCTCCGTGTATTTGGGTGTGAACTGGCCAGCTGTATAAGATGTATTACCCTGTTTCCCCGAAAATAAGACAGTGTCTTAATTTTTGCTCCCAAAGATGCACTAGGTCTTATTTTCAGGGGATGTCTTATTTTTAAATGAAGAAGAATACGGTACACATTTATTGTTGAACAAAAGAAAAAAAAAAGGAAATTTATTACCTGGCTACGTACAGTAAGGTAGTCGTTGTCATCACAAACCAGCTCACTGATTGGCCGCAGCGCAGCCAGAGCTGTTCAGGCAGGGCGAGGTCTCTTTAAATCAGGAGTCAGATGCCTTACGCTAGCTTCGGGGGCCTTATATTCTGGGGAGGTCTTATTTTTGGAGGATGCCATATTACAGCGAGAGGCAAAACTGGAAGTAGGTCTTATTTTCGGGGGATGTCTTACTTTCGGGCAAACAGGGTATTGAGGGGGAGAATTTTCAAAAAACACTGGTGTTTAGGAAAAACTCCCATTTTCTACCTGTTGTCTCCTCTGTACTTACTACTCACCCAGAAACACTTCTGGCCCCCCAATATGTGCAGCCTCTTTCCCTGTACCAAATGATTCTCTGGGACACGCGCTGGGCATCCTACAGTTTTACTCAGTTCTGACCTGGAGATAGCGTCAGAGCCCACAAGACTGCCCCCCTTAAGGACTCAGTCCCACAAGTCTGTCCCCTCCCCACCCCACTTCAGACCCAGTGGCAAGTAGAAGGTCACCAGGTTACCCACGACTTCTGTCCACCTTGGCTACAACTCGGAGGTTCCCCTGATCCCTCCGCCCTCCGATTTTGATTAATTGGCCAGCGAGGCTCACCGAGCTCAGGGCAATACATTCACCAGCTTCTTCAAGGACCTGATAAAGGGTACAGGCGAGCACCCGGATGAAGAGGTCCATCAGGGAGGGCTGGGAGAGGCCCGCATGCAGGAGCTCCTGTCCCCTTGGGATCCGGTGGTGTCCCCTTCCTGAAGTGAATGTGTTCACCGACTTGGAAGCTCTAACCCTCACGCTATTGGGATTGTAGCAGCGGTTCTCAACCTGTGGGTCTCGAACAGCTAGCAGGGTCTCCTAAGACCATCAGAAAACACAGATATTTACATTAAGATTCATGATAGTAGCAAATTACAGTTATGAAGTAGCGACAAAAATAACTTTATGGTTGGGGATCACCACAACATGGAGAACTGTATGAAAGGGTTGCGGCATTAGGAAGGTTGAGAACCACTGGATTATAGGGAGGTTTCCTCGGGTAGGCGTGATCAATGAGTAACTCTATTTCCAGGCCCTCTCCCCTCTCTGGAGGATGGGGGGCAGGGCTGGAAATTCCAAGGTTCTAATCATGGCTTGGTTTTTTTTTTTGGTGACCAACCCCCATCCAGATCCCACCCAGAGTCTCCTCAACACAAGATGCTCCCAGTGCCTTATCCCTTCAATTACGAGGGTGGCCCTAACTGGTTTGGCTCAGTGGATAGAGTGTCAGCCTGCGGACTCAGGGGTCCCAGGTTCAATTCTGGTCAAGGGCATGTACCTTGGTTGTGGGCAATCCCCAGTGGGGAATGTGCAGGAGGCAGCTGATTGATGTTTCTCTCTCATCGATGTTTCTAACTCTCTATTCCTCTCCCATCCTCTCTGTAAAAAATCAATAAAATATTTATTTAAAAATATATATGAGGGTTTTAGGAGCCCTGTGTCAGGAACCACGGGCGGAGACTGAACTGTAGTTTTTCTATGATCTCACCACTGGCCTAGAGCACAAACCTTGACTAACTCCTGGTCTCCCCTAGTCAATCTCTCTCCCTCTCTTCAGTGATTCAGGCTAGAAATTTTTTTTTTTAATATATTTATTGATTTTTTACAGAGAGGAAGGGAGGGGGATAGAAAGTCAGAAACATGAGAGAGAGACATCGATCAGCCGCCTCCTGCACGCTCCCTACTGGAGTTGTGCCTGCAAGCAAGATACATGCCCCCAACCGGAATCGAACCTGGGACCTTTCAGTCCCCAGGTCGACGCTCTATCCACTGAGCCAAACTGGTCTCGGCACAGGCTAGAAATTTTTATTTTATTTTTAATCCTTACCCGAGGCTATGTTTCTATTGATTTTTATTTTTAAAGAGAGAAGAAAGGAGAGAGAGAGAGGGAGAGAGAGAAACATGCATTGGTTGCCTGACCAGGAATCAAACCCACAACCTTCAGGTGTGCGGGACGACACTCTAATCAACTGAGCCAACCGGCCAGGGCTCAGGCTGGAACTTTTAAAGCCATCTTTGTTCTCTTCGTTCCTTTGTCCCTTATATCCTGCTTGTCAACATGTCCTAATGTTTCCTCTTTGGAAATCTCTCTCAGACCGGCCCCTTTCCATGCTCACAGCCTGGTCTTAGACGGTCTTTAAGCCTGGATTCCCTCAGAAGCCAGTCCCCACTGGTTCCTCACCTTCTGGTCTAACCTGCTCCAGATCTACCCTCCTTACCGCTGTCATTTGAATCTCCCCAAATACTAGTGTCACACTATCCGTTGGGCTTGGTTGACCAGGACAAAGGAAGGCTGATGGGAAAACTTGATAGCAGTCGGCAAAGAAATGAAAATGTGTCCTGTGGAGGGACGAGCTGTTTTACCTCTCTGACGCCAGAGGTCATAACTCAGACCGGTACGGAGACAGCTCAGAAAACAGAATGCCTTGACAATTAGTGTCAATTGGACTGTCTCCAAGTTAGCAAGTTTCCCTATGTACCCCCGTAATATACTAATTAGAAAACAACCTAAAATAAAAAATACGAAGACATAACCTTTATTTGAAGGTGAATGGGCTATGTCCGTGGTGGGCAAACTGTGGCTCGCGAGCCACATGCAGCTCTCTTGGCTCCTTGAGTGTGGCTCTTCCACACAAAATACCATGGCCTGGGTGAGTCTATTTTGAAGAAGTGGCATTAGAAGAAGTTTAAGTTTAAAAAATTTGGCTCTCAAAAGAAATTTCAGCCGAAACTGGTTTGGCTCAGTGGAGAGAGCCTAGGCCTGCGAACTGAAAGGTCTCAGGTTCAATTCTGGTCAAGGGCATGTATCCTGGTTACAGGCACATCCCCTGTAGGGAGTGTGCAGGAGGCGGCTGATCGATGTCTCTCTCTCTCATCGATATTTCTAACTCTATCCTTCTCCCTTCCTCTCTGTAAAAAAATCAATAAAATACATTAAAAAAAAAAAGAAATTTCAACAGTTGTACTGTTGATATTTGGCTCTGTTGATGAAAGAGTTTGCCGACCACTGGTCTATGTGAAGAAAATGACCAGATTTTGTTGAGAAATATGGGAAAACGTCAAGAAGAAAACTTACCTGGGTGGCCAACTTAAAATGGTAAAGATGTCCATTCCTCCCTGATTTATTTTTAGGCTCCGTGCAATTACAGTGAAAATCCCAACAGAGTCTTTTTAGAATTGGACATAATTATTTTTAAATTCATCTGGAAGAATAAACAGGGAAGACGGCAAAGAACATTTTGAAGATGGCTTGATTGGGAGGAGTGTTAGCCTTGCCCACAGGGAAAAAGACAAAACCAAAAACGTTATCCATTTTATACATCAATTTATCAGGCTGGTAGGCAGAAATAGACCCAAGTTCATATAAGCATTTTAAAAGGACAAAAGAAGCATCGCAACTAGTGAGGGGAAAGGCATTAGGGCAGTTGGTCAAAATGTTAAAAACAAAAAACAAAAACCTCTAACGTCAACCTACAACTAAATAAATTCTGGGTAAAGTAAATATTACAGTTCAACTGCAGAGAAACTAGAAGAAAATACAATTGAATATCTACTCTGAGAGGAGCTCCATTTAGAATTTTAGTCTTAAAGGCCATGAAGATATATGTCAACTATATCTCAAAAAATAAAGGTCATGAAGGAAAATATTTTAGTTCCTAAAAATGTAAAACCTCTGGGTTAAAACACGAAAGAAGGTCAAGAGAATAAGGATTACTAGAGGTAAATATGAGGAAGAGGCAACATTTTTATTGATAAAAATCAAACAAGTTGATAAAAATACTAAATTCCTTCCAGATCACTATCAGGATAAGAGTTTATTTTCTTGCTCTGGCTGGTGTGGTTCAGTTGGGAAGGTTGCCAGTTTGATTTCTGGTCAGGGCACATTCCTGGGTTGTGGGTTCAATTTCTGGTTAGGGCCCATGGAGGAGACAACAGATTGATATTTTTCTCTCTCTCCCTCTCCCTCTTTCTCTCTATAAAATCAGTTTAAAAAAGCTAGTTCATATGTTTTCACCTACATGTATTTATTCATTTTAAAAAATATATTATTGATTATTTACGGAGAGGAAGGGAGAGAGAGAGAGAGCTGGACAAATCAGTGAGAGAGAAACATCAATAGCTGCCTCCTGCACACCTCCCACTGGGGATGTGCCCGCCACCAAGGTACATGCCCTTGACCGGAATTGAACCTGGGACCTTTCAGAAAGTCCACACAGGTCAACGCTCTATCCACTGAGCCAAACCGGTTAGGGCCCTCCATGTGTTTATGAAGTGCCTACTCTGTGCCACAGTATAAGCGAGACAAGTGGAATTCTGTCTTTGTAGCCCTTTCGTTAGGTGGGATAATGTGGGTTACAAGTCAGAGAGAATACAACTCCACTTGGCTTCAGCAATAGAGGATCAATGTTACTGGCTCAGATGACAGAAAAGCCCAGAGATGCTCTGGGCTCAGGTGAGCAAGAGCGCCTAGATCGGAGTGAGCCTCTAGTGCAGAGGTTCTCAACCTGTGGGTCGCGATCCCTTTGGGGTTCGAATGACCCTTTCACAGGGGTCGCCTAAGACTATTGGAAAACACTATTTCCCATGGTCTTAGGAACCAACACACCGCTCCTCAGTATAGCAAAATGTAGCAATGTAGTTTACTGTTGTTATATGAAGACTGTTACCCATGCTACACCACAATTCAAGACAAAATTTCATTTATTTGTAATTAAAAATAAATATTTCACAATATATAATTACATATTGTTTTTGTGATTAATCACTATGCTTTAATTATGTTCAATTTGTAACCACGAAAATACATTCTGCCTATCAGATATTTACATTACAGTTATGCAGTAGCAACGGAAATAATTTTATGGTTGGAGGTCACCACTACATGAGGAGCTGTCTTAAAGGGTCGAGGCCTTAGGAAGGTTGAGAACCACTGCTCTGGTGGTTACTGAAAATCCTTTGCTCCTGTGTGCCGTGGTCCTGCCCTGGGCCCACACCTGCTGCTGGTGCCAACCCTGCTCACACCCACTGCTGGTGCCTGGTGCCAGCCCTGAACACTCAGTGCCATCAACGGGTGAGAGCCGCGGCTGCTGGCCCCGATAACCCCTCAGGGCTTCTCCACCTTCCCTGGCTCCTGAGGGGTGATCGGGGCCGGCAGCCGCCTCTCACATCCACTGCCTGTGATGGTCCCGCTCGCACTCACAGCCAGCTCCGTGGAGGCTGCTGACCCTGATCACCCCTGAGGGCTTCTCCACCTCCCCCGGCTCCTGAGGGGCGATCGGGGTAGCAGCCACCACTGCTCACAACTGCTGACAGCGCCTGCCCCAATTGCTCCACGCAGTCAGTGAGTATGAGCAGGGCCAGAGCTGCCAGTGTTTGGTAGAAGTGGCAGGAGCCGGGCTGCAGGCAGACAGGGGATCAGGGGCCATGGTGGAGGGGGCCAGATGGAGGTGTGGAGGATGGGCCGAGACCCGCTCCTGTGCCCACCACAGCATCACGGCCTACTGTTCCTTTCAAGGTGCACAACAAATTCGTGCACTGGGCTACTAGTACTTTAATAAAAAGAATATATTTGATTTTCAAATATACCATAAACTGCAAGGATACAAAGCCAATGACTGCATTTATGTGAGTCGATAATATTATATTTTATTTTAAAAAAGAAATACAGCTAACTGCTAGCCATGTTCGTGAGGCGGAATTCGTTTTTTTCTGTTTGTTTTCTTGTCACCTTTCGTCTTCATTTTCCAAATTCCCTCCAGCGTTCACTCTTCTCTGCCCTGCCTGCTGCTCATGCCGATCATTCCTGCCTTTGCTGTGCATTTGCTGGTGTTATTTACAGCACCTAGAATGCCTTCTTCCTCTTTTGACCTATTCACTCATTCAATATTTACTGACAATTGATATAAGGGTGTTGTGCAGCTTCTGGAAGATAATGTATACGCAAACAGTGTTAGTGTTATCGTTAGGAAGGAACAAAGAGGAGAAAGTGGGGGGGGAGGGGACCACCGTTGCTAGTATTTGCACAATATTGTGCCAGGTGCTGGGGAGGTCAGGATGGAAAACAGAGAACAGGGTGGTGGCCCTCCAGGAGCTTCAATAGGGTCAGGTGGGCGGGAGAAAAGACGCCCCCAGTGGAGGAGGTGAACGGTCACGTGGTAATGTAACAGGTGAAATGCTAATAGGGGAGAAGCAGCTAGCGCTGTCCTGTCCAAGGAAGGTCGGGAGGATGTGGAGTTCCATCTGGGCTCTGAGGATTGGGGCAGGTAGGTCCCAGGAACCGGAGATAAATGTCGAATTTGTGGGGGACAGCAAGTCCTGCGGAAGAATCCTGCTGGAAAGTGGGGGGAGGCTCACAGGACTGGGAGACAGATAAGGTGGGCCTCGCCAGGGCAGTCTGGACTCTAATCTTGAAAGCAACCGGTCTCACCGGTCTCCATTGGAGTTTTTTTTTTTAAATATATTTATTTTTATTGATTTCCGAGAGAAAGAGAGAAGGGAGAAAGAGATAGAACATCAAGGATGAGAGAGAATTATTGATCGGCTGCTTCCTGCACGCCCCCTACTGGGGATGGAGCCTGCAACTCAGACGTGTGCCCTTGCCCAGAATCAAACCTGGGACCCTTTGGTCCGCAAGCTGATGCTCTATTCACTGAGCCAAGCTGACTAGGGCGTTTTTTTGTGTGTGTGTTTTTTTTAATTAGTATGTAAGTTCCAGAGTGGGCAGGGATCTTCCTTGCTTGTCTTGTTCAACACTGAATCCCTAGAACAGAGAAGAGGGGTGCGTCCCTAGTGTATAGAAGAATGAAGAGTGATGCTTGGCACACAGCAGATGCTCAATGAATTCTAGTGAAGGGAAGTTGGAAGGAATGAGTCATAGGAACGACTCGGTAAACTAAGAAGGCTGATCCAAAGGAGGTGCAGAGCGTGGATGGGGGCAGAGACCAGCTGACAGACTGTGAAGGCACCTTAGGTAAGAAGAGCTGAGGAACGGAGCGGGGGTAGCGGCTGCTGGCCTGGGAAGTCAGGCACTGGTGGGCAAGTCATTTGAGAAGAGCGGAGAGGCCTTTGTGACTGACCCGTGGATGCAGGAGATGGAGAGACAGAATAAAAGACAACAGCAGAGAACGTTACTCATGCTTCGAGACTCAGCCTGAATTCCTCTTCCCAGAATTCTCAAGCCCTGCTGTGTGTGTTTCCTTTCTGGACTCAATTAATACAAATAATCTGTTTCACCCGGTTTTAGGGTGTAATAATGATAACACCATAATCCAGGCTTTGCATATGTTTGTTTCCCTGAAACTAGATTGTAAGCTTTGAAATGTCAGGGACATCTCTGGTCCCCAGAGCGCCTGGCCCTCATACTGCCACAGAGCAGATGCTTAGTAAGTCCTCACTGATCTAGAAGAAACCTGTCTTCCCCTCTGGTCACCTGTTTCTTTCTTTCTTTTTAATAAAATATATTTCTTTATTGATTTCAGAGAGGAAGGGAGGAGAGAGAAACATCAATGATGAGAGAGAATCATTGATTGGCTGCCTCCTGCACGCCCCCGACTGGGGATGGAGCTTGCAACCCAGGCATGTGCCCTTGGCCGGAATTGAACTCGGGACCCTTCAGTCTGCAGGCTGATGCTCTATCCACTGAGCCAAGCTGGCTAGGGCTTTCTTTCTTTTTTAAATTGTTTTCATCTACTCTGTTTCAGAAAGTGAGGAAGAGGCAGATCCTGAGTACTAAGATCCTTCCCGTGTAAGGGTCCACTCCAACTTTTAGCATTGCCTTCAGCAACAGTTCACTTATTCATTTGTTCTCGTATTTATCAGTCATTCAACAACAGGGGCCTTCAGGAGTCAGCATGGGCTTTGGATCTCGCTTATAATCTGAGATCTGTCATTTACTGGCCCTGCTGGCTTGGAAAAGTTATTTAGTCTTTCTCCTCTTTAGTTTCCACATCCATAAAATGAAGGCAACAATGTCTACTTATAGCTTACCAAGTGCTTATAATGTGCCAGATGCTGTCATCTAATTCCCATGTTACCAATGGAAATGGACACATGGGGAGAGTAAGGGTGCATAGGTAGGACGTGCAGAACCAGGACCTGGTCATAGGCAATCCAGTCCCTTCTTCTCAGTGCTGTGATTTGATAATGAGCATCTCCAGTGTCTGCTGTGGGCCAGTCATGCTACATAGGATCCTGACACAGAGCTTCGTGTTAACCACCGCCAGCCGCACCTGTGAGGTTATAAATCACAGCCTTGAGAAGAAGGGCGCTGAGACTGGCTTCTGGTCACCAGACCACATCACATCAGCCAGTGAACCCGAAAACAGGAGGTATTTCACATTTGCTGAGTGGAGGAGTTCTTGCACTCCAGGTTTCAACCACAAGAGGGCAGCCGGTCCTCCTTTCCACGTGGCCCCGGAAAAAAGACCAGCAGGCTCTCTCTCCAGACGGTCCCTGGATCCCTGGAGTTTTCCTGTTGTAAATCACAAACTCACTTCCTTGGCACAAAGGCCAGCCAGCTGGCCAGGTTGGGGTGAGGCCCCGGGTGGGAGCAGTTCTGCAAATTAAGCCTAGTATCAGAACGATACCCAAACGAAATGGGGTTCTGAAGAAAGTAAATATTTTATGGAAAACTGGAACTATATCCCCGTCCTAGTATAAGTTGCCTCCAGGCAAGCTGTAAGATGGTTTTTAAAAACTCATTTGTCAGGCTCCTGTGTGCGACCAGCATTTCCTAGAGTTCTTGCAAAGTTTCAAGTTCGTTTTGTTCCTGTTTAAGAAGCCCTTACTCAGGCGAGAATTGGTTGTGGAAGTTTCCAGAAAGCTCAGCCAAGCCATACACTAATTTTTTTTTTTTTAATCTGGAGAGGACGAAATAACCAGAATTGTCATGTGTCTACTGAATGAAGAGCACCTGAAGGGTCTGAAGGAAGGAGAGGAAGGTCAGGGAGGGTGATGAGGAGGGCTGGGCGCTGGCCTGGCTGATCCTCCCGGGATGAGCCACCTTCCCCCCTCTATCAAATATCAGGCTCCTCAGAGTTCTAATCAGCAACAATCACATTTCAGATCCCGGCCCAAACATTCCAGCTGACCTGTCCCAGGGCCTTTACAGATACAATCAACCTTGATCCCTTGAGAAGACGGCTCCCATTGGTAGGTTACCCTCTTGCAAAAGACGCAGAACATCCATAGAACAACAAGGTAGTAAAGATAAGATCTTTACACTGAAACAGGCGTTAGTCACTCAGTGGCCAAAGAGCTAGAGCTGCCCTCTGTTTCCCCCTTCCTTGGGGCCCTGGAGGGATGATAATGGGACAGACGTTGCTCACAGCCTTACTCCTCCAGCCTCCTTCCTGGACCTCTGTTTCCCAACCACACCGGGTCCTTCCTGCCCGCTCTGCCTTTGCATATGCTGTTCCCTCTGCCTGGAATTCTCCCCGCCTGCCTCTCCTTCTAGCACAGTGGTTCTCAACCTGTGGGTCTCGACCCCTTTGGGGGTCGAACGACCCTTTCACAGGGGTCGCCTAAGACCAGCGGAAAACACCTATTTCCCATGGTCTTAGGAACCAACAGACCGCTCCTCGGTATAGCAAAGTGTAGCAATGTAATTTACTGTTGTCATATGAAGACTGTTGCCCATGCTACACCATGATTCAAGACAAAATTTCATTTATTTGTAATTAGAAATAAATATTTCACAATATACAATTACACATTGTTTTTGTGATTAAGCACTATGCTTTAATTATGTTCAATTTGTAACAATGAAAATACATCCTGCCTATCAGATATTTACATTACAGTTCATAACAGTAGCAACATTACAGTTATGAAGTAGCAATGAAAATAATTTTATGGATGGGGGTCACCACCACATGAGGAGCTGTCTTAAAGGGTCGCGGCATTAGGAAGGTTGAGAACCACTGTTCTAGCAAGTTTTTACTCCTCCTTCCCAACCCCGTTCAAATGACCCTGGTGGAGTCTTCCCTGGTTCCCAGAGTCTCCCCAGAAAATTAATCATCCTTCATCAGTGTTCCCGTAGCCGCTGGTACAAACCGGATCACACTGTAGAATCCTTGTTGTTGTTTTTTCATGTCTGCCTCTTCCACCACCCTGACCCAAGAATTCCTAAAGGGCAGGGGCTGATGATGGATCTCTGTGCCCCCAGTCCTGGCCCAGCGCCTGGCACCTGGTGGGTACTCAGCCAATGGCAGCTGAACAGAAATGAGTTCCCTTTTCTGGAACCAGCGGGAGGTCTGCAGGGTGACTGACCGGGGTCACTGAGCAAATGAAAATCCTTTCTGGAGGGCGCCCCGGGGCTCTTGCCTGGTACCGGGAGCTCGGTGCGGACGCCTGGTTGCTAACGTCCAGTGTGTGCCCTTTGGAGGCCACACCTCGTTCTCACTGGATGCCAGTTGCCTGGAATCTATTTTAATTACACAGCACAGGTAAGGAGGAGCTTTCTGATCGTGTGATTAGTTCTGGGATGCATGTGAATTTCAGGGAGTGGTGGATGCTCCCTGTTAAAAGATCATCATGCTGGAACTGGTTTGGCTCAGTGGATAGAGCATCGGCCTGCGGACTGAAAGGTCCCAGATTCGATTCAGGTCAAGGGCATGTACCTTGGTTGCGGGCACATCCCCAGTAGAGGGTGTGCAAGAGGCAGCTGATCTATGTCTCTCATCGATGTTCCTCTCTGTAAAAAATCAATAAAATATATATATGTTTTTTTTTTTAAAGATCTTCATAATCTAGGATATTCTTGGGAAGAGACTGGAGTGAGTCGATTAAATCTGAACAGAGCCGAAACTGGTTTGGCTCAGTGGATAGAGCGTCAGCCTGCTGACTGAAAGGTCCCAGATTCGATTCCAGTCAAGGACATGTACCTTGGTTGCGGGGCGTGCAGGAGGCAGCGGATCGATGTCTCTCTCTCATCGATGTTTCTAACTCTCTATCCCTCTCCCTTCCTCTCTGTAAAAAAATCAATAAAATATATTTTTAAAAAATATTTTTAAAAAATCTGAACAGAGACCTTTGGTTTCAAGTTTACGTGCAAGAACTCAGCTCTGGGCACCAGGAAATGGGTGGGGATGAGGACTTTGGTCGATGCAGGTGGAATTACCTGGCCCAGCCACGCAGGGAGCTGGGGCTGGATATAGAGTCACTCGTCTGCACAGCTCCTCACAGCTTCGCCTCATTTGCAAACATCCGAGGGAGCAGTAAATATTAGTGCGTATGTGTTGGCAGTAAACAGACTCTGCGAGAGCTGCCAACACCCGCCGGTGCTCGTGCTTCTCGCTGGATCCAGCTCTCCTCTCTGCCTCCTGGTCCCCACGGCTCTTGGTGTGGACGTGGGGAGAGCCAGCTGCAGGAGGACGAGGGGCTGCAGGCAGACCGCTGCAGGTAACCTCCCCGGGCACAGTCAGTGGGTGGCAGTGGATTCTGTTCTGCTCAGGGGGTTTCCCTGCAGGGCATTTTTTGGGGTGGAGTGTCTTGCCCTGCAATTCAGTGAAAACCATCATGGTTTAAGGAGAAAGGGAGAGATGGTACATGACGAGGAGAGAAGTGATGGCTGAGGCTGGGAAAAGGGGTACCACCCACGAATTAAAACAGACCAAAGTGCTGAAACCGGTTTGGCTCAGTGGATAGAGTGTCAGCCTGGGGACTGAAAGATCCCAGGTTCGATTCCGGTCAAGGGCATGTAGCTTGGTTGCGGGCACATCCCCAGTAGTGGGCGTGTAGGAGCAGCTGATGGGTGTTTCTCTCTCATTGATGTTTCTAGCTCTCTATCCCTTTCCCTTCCTCTCTGAAAAAGCAATAAAAAATATATTTAAATAAAAAATTTAAAAAAAATTTTGGAGTGGTAAAATGAACATATAACATAAAGCCATTTTAACCAGTTTTAATTGTACAATTCTGTGGCATCACGTATTCATATGGTTGTGTGACCACCACCATCATCCATCTCCAGAAGTGTTTCATCTTCTCCAACGGAAACTCCACACCCATTAAACAACAACTACCCATTGCCTCCTCTCCCCAGCTACTTTCTGTATGAATTTGACTACTCCAGGAATCTCATAAGAACAGTCATACAATATTTGTCTTTCTGTGGCCAGCTTATTTCACTTAACATGATTGTTGAATTAAACTATTTTCATATGTGTGCCCTGCAGAAATATTGTTTCTTGAAGTATCTCCAGAGATAAACGAAGTAGGTGTCACCATCTCTCGGTTGCAGTTGGAGAAACCACGTTGAAGGGAAGGTAAGTGCATCAGAGACAACTGGCTGCTTAATCACAATTTATCCTCCTCCCACGCCCTTCCCCCCATCCTCCTCCTTTTGGCAGAGCCCCAGTTTTGTTCTTGATTCACTGGCCAGCTATGCATACAGGGAAGTGGCTACTCTTGGCCCCAGGATATACCTCATTTAGTTTGAATCAACCCTAGTAATTTCAGTTCCTTTGCCAATGACTGGTTCAGAAGATCGGCGGGTGATAAACTTTGGGCCCACGAGGCATGGACGCTGATGCAAGGCTTCTAAAGAGGGTTTATTTCCTTTTACACGTAGACACAAGAAGCAGCTTGCTATTTGCTGCTTTCCCGTGTGGTGGCCACGTGGGTAGGTGATGCCTGGAGCTCAGCAGCCACTGTGCCACCATGGGAGGAATGAGCCAAACAATGCACTGAAGATGCCCGAGGAGAGAGACGGGAGGAATCTGGATCCTTTATGATATGAAGAAGCGGATGAATTAACCAACTCTGGAATACCCACAGTGAATCTTGCTATTTGTGTGAGATCATACATTTTCTTATTTTTTATTGATTTAATTTAAAATGTTTAAAAATATATTTTATTGATTTTTTACAGAAAGGAAGGGAGAGGGATAGAGAGTTAGAAACATCGATGAAAGAGAGACATCAATCAGCTGCCTCCTGCACACCCCCTACTGGGGATGTGCCCGCAACCAAGGCACATACCCTTGACTGGAATCGAATCTGGGACCTTTCAGTCCGCAGGCCGACGCTCTATCCACTGAGCCAAACCAGTTTTGGCATTGATTTAATTTAAAATATATATTTTTATTGATTTCAGTGATGGAGAAAGAGAGAGAGAGAGAGAATGAGAAAGAATCATTGATCGGCTGCCTCCTGCATGCCCCCTAATGGGGATTGAGCCCGCAACCCAGGCATGTGCCCTTGACTGGAACTGAGCCTGGGACCCTTCAGTCCAAAAGGCCGATGCTCTATCCACTAAAACCAAACCAGCTGGGGCAAATTTCCTTCTTGTTTAAAACACCTTTGAATTTGCTGCACTTGCAGCCAAAAGCACACTAACCACACATCAAGAATTAACACTAAACAGGAACGAAAGCAGAGAGGACCCAGGTCTCATACCTTTGCCCATTGGGTCATGCTAAGTGATGCAGAAGACATTCCTTTGTTCTGAGCTCCCCCAAACCACAGCGTTATTTCTCAGCTGTGGGCTCTGGGAGATGATGTCTAGGACAAGAACGCTGAGGTTGATTTTGCCGGGAAGGAGGGAGGCCTGGAGAAGATGAAGAGAGACGCGGCTCCCAGAGGGGCAGCTGCCCAGGGAGTCACCGATGGGAGGGTGGCGCCAAATGCCCGTTGGGAATGGCCCTCTGAAACATGACAGTCAGGGATGGTGAAAGGGAGCTACAGAAAAGTCAGCCAGTGCAGCTGCAAGAACTTTCTCCCCGTGGGAGACCCGGCCAGGCTCAGAGAGGCAGTGTGCGGCCACACAGAAGACCAGGGCACGGCATGGCGACCAGATAAGAGGCTTTGAGATTCTACAACTGCCGAAGGCGGATGGAGAACTCACAAATACTTGCACACTGAGCAGATAACGAAAGAATTCTGTTTTGTTTAAGCTGGTTTCTGTCACTTGCAACTAACTAAAGGAATCCTGGCTGATACATCCTCTCAAGTCTCCAGGTACTACCCACTCTTGCAAATCAGTTACTCACTTTACTCAAAGAGTCATTTTTCACGTGGTCTTCATGGGAGAAGTGCAGAAAGGTAATGAAGAGGAGAGAGAAGTCAGAATTGGGGCAACAGCCTAAAAAAAGCCTCCCTCCCCCCTTTTTGTCTGTTTCCTTCAACCCCTGAGTCCACAGGCAATGGTCTGCCTCATGGCCTCACATAAGCCCTTTCATTGTTCTGGGGTTGCGTTCAGGCACATGATCGGCAGAGTGACCTTTGGCAAGTCATTGTTCCTCGCTGGGTTCTATTTCTTTTTTCTTTTTCCTTTTTGAAATATATTTTATTGATTTTTCACAGAGAGGAAGGGAGAGGGATAGAGAATTAGAAACATCAATGAGAGAGAAACATTGATTAGCTGCCTCCTGCACATCCCCCCACTGGGGATGTGCCCGAAACTAAGGTACATGCCCTCGACCAGAATCGAACCCGGGACTCCTCAGTCCGCAGGCTGATGCCCTATCCGCTGAGCCAAACCAGTCAGGCTCTATTTCTTTTCTTGCAGGTGTGTAGAGGGAACTATTTCTTTATCAGCAACAACGGGGCTAGATGTGATGTTTATTTAATAAAAACGATTCATAAAAGCTGTGTGCTTCACGTTCTGTTAGGTGTTGTCCACGTACTACTCATTGGATCCCCACCATGTCCCTCTGCAGCAGGTGATATTAGCCACTTTCTGGTCCTTTTCTGGACAAACAGTCTACTGACACCCGAGGGCACGAGTCACGTGTGGCAGCTTCCTTGTTTTCAAGGGGCTTCTGATCAGATTGCAAAAGTAAAACTCCTAGGCAGTTATGTTCTAAATGGAGTGGCACCGACCATAAATGCAACAGGAGTCACATTTGTTACCTGTTGCCATGTCCCGAAGGATTACAGATTGGTAGGCCTCACAACACCCACTGATTTCCTCCCAGTGTCTGTGGGTCAGGAGTCTGGGCTCAGTGCAGCTGGGCCGCCTGCAGGATCTCAACACCATCCTGCCACCAGGTGCTGACGGGGCTGTGTTCCTAGCGGAGCCCAGGATCCTCCTTCAAACGCATGCAGTGTTTGGCAGCATTTCTCGCAGCTACAGGACTGAGGGTCCAACTCCCTTGATGTCAGGTGGGGGCCAGTCTCAGTCCCCTCCCATGGGCCTTCTCTCTAGAGCAGTGGTTCTCAACCTTCCTAGTGCCATGACCCTTTAATAGAATTCCTCATGTTGTGGTGACCCCCAACCATAAAATTATTTTTATTGCTACTTCATAACTGTAATCTTGCTACTGTTATGAACTGTAATGAAAATATCTGATATGCAGAATGTATTTTCGTTGTTACAAAATGAACATAATTAAAGCATAGTGATTAATCACAAAACAATATGTAATTATATATGGTGAAATATTTATTTCTAATTATAAATAAATGAAATTTTTGTCTTGAATCGTGGTGTAGCATGGGTAACAGTCTTAATATGACAACAGTAAACTACATTGCTACACCGAGGAGCGGTGTGTTGGTTCCTAAGACCATGGGAAATAGGTAGGTGTTTTCCGCTGGTCTTAGGCGACCCCTGTGAAAGGGACGTTCGAGGGGTCGCGACCCACAGGTTGAGAACCGCTGCTCTAGACAGTTCCCGGCAAGGCTAAGCTTTCTTCCTCAAGGTCAACTGGGGACTCTCTTGCTCCAGTCTCCTAAGGATTGCAACGCCACGCCACTGTAATCATGTGAGTGACACATCATCACCTTTGCCGGCTTCTATTGCCAAGAAGCCAGTCACAGGTCTTGCCCAAACTCCAGGGGGAGGGATTACACATGACTTGCCCAGGGGGCTGGAGGGCGTCACGAGAAGGTGTATTTGCCGGAGGAATGTAGGAAAGAGAAATGTCAGAGTAAACCCGGATCCTCGGGGGAGGCTGTGCAGAGAAACTTTCTAAGCTGGAGCTTGAAGAATGAGTAGCATTTAGAGCAGCAAGGAATGAACAAGAAGAGGCAGGACAAGCACCTGACTGGTTGGCTCAGTGGATGGAGCGTCGGCATGTGGACTGCGGGGTCCTGGGTTCAATTCTGGTCAAGGACATGTACCTTGGTTGCGGGAGCATCCCCAGTGGGAAGTGTTGCAGAAGGCAGCTGATGGATGTCTCTCTCTCATCGGTGTTTCTGGCTCTCTGTCCCTCTCCCTTCCTCTCTGTAAGAAATCAATAAAATATATTAAAAACAAACAAACAAAGAACCAAAGGACATAGGAGCAGGTGGGACTCTCGCCTAACTATTTCCTCCCCGAAAAGCTAATTGAAACCTGCTAACTTCTTATGTCACAAAGGGTAGGAGGAACTTTTTATTTTTTTTTTAACTAAAAGGAAGCTATCTCATCAAGAGAGTCCTGGCCTTGATATCAGAAGATTGGGGTCCAAGGTTTAGCTCTGCTGTTAACGGGCAGTGTGCTCGGGGCCTGCTGGCTGTCTGAGCCTCGCTCCTGGTGAATGCTTCTAGCTCCGTGTCTTTGTGAGGACGCAGCAGGCTCTGGGAGGGGACGCACTCTGCATGAGTCCAGGTCCTGTTTCCAAAAGCAGCCTGTCCCCTTCTAAGACCCCAGTCTCTCCGGGTCTCTGGCTCTCTGACGCGGCTCCTTCACCTGGCCCTCTTCCTCATCACGTCTCCTGGCTGAGGGAAGAGGCACGTTCTCTGGGTCCCCGCCTCGGCACGCCTCTCATTGCACTACCGGCTCTGCCTTGGGACTCTTTTTTTTAAAAAAATATATTTCATTGGGTTTTTACAGAGAGGAAGGGAGAGGGAGAGAGAATTAGAAACATCGATCAGCTGCATCTTGCACACTCTCCACTGGGGATGTGCCTGCTAACAAGGTACATGCCCTTGACTAGAATCGAACCCGGGACCCTTCAGTCCACAGGCTGACATTCTATCCACTGAGCCAAACCTGTCAGGGCTGCCTTGGCACTCTTATTCACCACCACCTAGAACCCAGAGCCCGTGGCTCTCCGGTCTATGCTCTGGCGCAGACCCCTTTTCTCCAGCTGTCCAACCAATTGCTGATCAACTCCTCTTGGGTCTCCGGCAGGCCTCAAATCCAACATAGCCCAAACTGAACTCAGTACCTTCTGGGCAAACCGCTTCCTCTTCCTTTTCCTGCCTGGTCTTGGGGACATCACACCGAGCCAGGGATTTGGTGACATTCTTTCCTCCCCACCCTCGTGCCTGAGATCTAAGTGGTTAAGTCCTTTCTCTCCAGGGAAAACCCCTTTTATCAGCAGTGCCCCACTTTGAATTTCATCAGTTCTCACCCGAATCACTGCCATTGCTTCTTCACTGATTTCTCTGTCTCATTTCGTTCTCCAAATTTGCGTAGAATGAACCCTCTGGAAGCACAGATTAGATAATACTGCTGTTCTGCTGAAAAGCATTCAGAGGCGCCTACATACTTAGGGATGAAATTCAAACTCCTAGGCATGATATTCAATACTGAAGCCTTCCCAGATCTGATTCTTTTTTTTTTTACAGAGAGGAAGGGAGAGGGATAGAGAGCCAGAAACATCGATGAGAGAGAAACATCCATCGGCTGCCTCCTATACACTTCTTACTGGGGATGTGCCCGCCACCAAGGTACATACATGCCCTTGACCGGAATCGAACCTGGGATCTTTCAGTCCACAGGCTGACGCTCTGTTTACTGAGCCAAACCGGTGAGGGCTCCAGATCTGATTCTTGCCCACCTCCTCCCTGGTCCGCTCCCCTGCCCACTTCCTCCCACCCACGACGCTCCAGTCCCACTGCACTGCTTGCTGTTTTCACCCTACACCACATTCTCCCAAATCTCTGTGTGAACACGCCGTCCCCCTCCTCAGCAACGCCCTTCACCACGCTCCTCCTCTGCCCTCCTTACTCTTCTCATCCGTGATTTCTCGGCTTCGCTGCCTCACGTGGAAGGCCCCTGCTCTTGTTCACGCTCAGCCACTTCCGCGGGCCTCTGGCTCAGTTCTCATTACTCGGGAGTGCCAAGGTCGCTATTACACTTGCCCTTTCTCTTCTGCTGTCTTGCTAGATTGCGAGTTCTCAAGACCAGTAATGATGGCTTATTTTATTTTCTGATACTGATGCTCTGATCACCTTTTCCTTCAATCTGATCCTTTCTCTAAGTCTTTTTATCTTTTTTAAAAATATATATTTTATTGAATTTTTACAGAGAGCAAGGGAGAGGAATAGAGAGTTAGAAACATCGAAGAGAGAGAAACATCCATCAGCTGCCTCCTGCACACCTCATACTGGGGATAGGCCCGCAACCAAGGTACATGCCCTTGACCGGAACCGAACCTGGGACCTCCCAGTCCGCAAACCTACACTCTATCCACTGAGCCAAACCGGTTAGGGCAGCAGTTCTCAACCTGTGGGTCGAGACCCCTTTGGGGGCCGAACGACCTTTTCACAGGGGTCGCTTAAGACTAATGG
This sequence comes from Lasiurus cinereus, assembly GCA_011751065.1. Classification (NCBI taxonomy): domain Eukaryota; kingdom Metazoa; phylum Chordata; class Mammalia; order Chiroptera; family Vespertilionidae; genus Lasiurus; species Lasiurus cinereus. The sequence goes on along the minus strand of JAAGEH010000292.1, from coordinate 792,168 downwards.
AAAACACCTATTTCCCATAGTCTTAGGAACCAACACACCGCTTCTCGGTGTAGCAAAGTGTAGCCATGTAGTTTACTGTTGTCATATGAAGACTGTTACCCGTGCTACACCACGATTCAAGACAAAATTTCATTTACTTGTAATTAGAAATAAATATTTCACAATATACAATTACATATTCTTTTTGTGATTAATCACTATGCTTTAATTATGTTCAATTTGTAACAAGGAAAATACATCCTGCATATCAGATATTTATATTACAATTCATAACAGTAGCAAAATTACAGTTATGAAGTAGCAACGGAAATCATTTTATTGTTGGGGGTCACCACCACATGAGGAGCTGTCTTAAAGGGTCTTGGCATTAGGAAGGTTGAGAACCACTGGGTTAGGGCTATTTTTATCTTTTTTGAATAGAAACACATGCATCTGTCCAAACATTCAGAAATTACAGAAAGGAAAAGTCTCCCTCCTACCCCTGGCCCCATCACTGCTGTCCAGTTCTCCTCCCCAGGGGCCAAGTTATCAGTTTCAGGTGAATACTTCCGGAGTGTGTATCTCTGGAAGTGTGTAGCTATGGTCCCCCTTTTCTACCAAGATGGTAGATATTCCCCAGATGGTGCTGCGCCTCTTTTCCACACTTACCTATGTACAGTATCCTTGTGGCCATTCCATTTCAGTAGATAAACAACTTCCTTATTCTCTATTTAGTGACTGAGGTTTTTATTGCGGATGTATCATAATGTAATCAATGAACGTTAGGTTATTTCCAATCTTGTGTGGACACAGACAATACTGCAATTACTAATGTCACACAATATCATTTCACACATGTGCAAGTGTGAGAGGAACCCCTAGAAGTGGAGTCCCTAGATCAAGGAGTACATGCCTTCACATAAGTGTAATCACGCCACGTTGCCCCTTCATAAACTGAGTAGATATCATCTTATTGATCTTTGTGTCCCTAGTCCAGCGGTTCTCAACATGTGGGTCACGACCCCTCTGGGGGTCCAACGACCCTTTCACAGGGGTCGCCTAAGACTATTGGAAAACACCTATTTCCCTTGGTCTTAGGAACCAACACACCGCTCCTCGGTGTAGCAAAGTGTAGCAATGTAGTTTACTGTTGTCATATGAAGACTGTTACCCATGCTACACCACGATTCAAGACAAAATTTCATTTATTTGTAATTAGAAATAAATATTTCACAATATATAATTACATATTGTTTTTGTGAATAATCACTATGCTTTAATTATGTTCAATTTGTAACAATGAAAATACATCCTGCATATCAGATGTTTACATTACAGTTCATAACAGTAGCAAAATTACAGTGATGAAGTAGCAACGGAAATAATTTTATGGTTGGGGGTCACCACCACATGAGGAGCTGTCTTAAAGGGTCTCGGCATTAGGAAGGTTGAGAACCACTGCCCTAGTCACTATTACAGAGCCTAGAACAGAGAAGGCCTCCAGTACATTTTTTTTTGTTTTGGTCAAATAAACAAATGAAAAAAGAATAGTTCTTTTCGTGGAAGCTCCCTTTTTCTTTTTCTGATGCTGTGCTTCCGTGGAGATGTTTCTCTCCATCCAGCTCTCCGGTCAAACCAAATGGTACGTGATCAACCCAAAGGCCACGGTTACTTTGGAGCAAAATTCTTATTCCAACTTTCATTCATTTCCATATTGTGTAACTAATCAAGACCCTTCTTAACTAGCTTGGTTATAAGGTCACAATTTTTATGTTCTAATAGAATAAATGTGAATCCTCATCCAATATTTTGTGAGATATCTTAATTATTTTTACTGGGTTTTTAATTTTCCTTCTCCTGAGCAATTCCTGGAAACCCTTACCTAGTTCATACATCATTTCAGGGGGCTGCTTGTTGCTTTTGTAAGTCATTAGGCCTCTATAAGTTAAATTGGACTGTCGTTTAAACGTGTCCCTGTTGCTTCTCCTGGATCCATTGCTTCTTAGCTGTGTGACCTCTCTATTCCTGGTTATTCATCTATAAAACAGGGACATTATTGGTTTGTTAGGATGAAATGAGATTATAGATATCAAGTGCTTAGCCGAGTGTTTGGCACATCGTAATGTTGAGAGAGAAGGTCCTTGGTGAGTTTTTTCTTTCTTCTTTTTTAAAAAAAATATATTTTATTGATTTTTTTACAGAGTGGAAGGAAGAAGGGACAGAGAGCCAGAAACATTGATGAGAGAGAGACATCGATCAGCCACCTCCTGCACACTCCTCAATGGGGATGTGCCCGCAACCAAGATACATGCCCTTGCCCGGAATCGAACCCGGGACCCTTCAGTCCGCAGGCCGACGCTCTATCCACTGAGCCAAACCTGTCTCGACCCTTGGTGGGTTTTTAATGCTTCTACGCATCTTCCTGGGAATGCCAAGAATGCAAGGCTTTTCTTCCTTAGGCTTGTGCTTACAGGGAGTAAGTCTGAGGGATGAAATCGTGTCTTCTCTCAGGATAAGGAACAGGTCTCCTTACTGCTTCCTACTAAAGGGTGGGCTCCCCATGCCCCGTGTTCCTCAGCCGCCATGTAAATCCACCAAGAGCAAAGCTTTCATCTGAGCCCGAGAGACGTGGGGGACAAGAGGCACTGACACAAGCACGCTCAAGCTCGTGCTGCTTCTTGTTTTGAGTCCTTTGATGCAAAGATCTTGTGTCTTTTACCAACATCCATGCAACAGTCACAGCCTAACCTATGAGCCTTCCCATAGGTAAAGTCAAACACCAGACGTGAGTATTAAATGCTTAAGATACAAATATGATTTTTGCTCTTGCTCTTCTTACTTGCTTTTCCCAGGTATTCTGCACAGTATCTGTCAGTTTGTGATTGGGAAGGTAGCCAGAATACATCAACTTGCCGCCATTTGTAAGTCATTCTACTCTACTGTTGGGGGGAACAAAATGAATTAGAAATAAAGGCAACTTGGAAATCATTGCTCCATTGAAATTACTTAGCCACACTAATATTCACTTTTAAATCAGTAAGGCCAGAGTTTCCTCTCTCTATATTTCTGGATAGGTGGGGCCCTATTTTTAAAAATGTATGTTTTTAAAATATATATATTTTATTAATTTTTTACAGAGAAGGGAGAGGAATAGAGAAACATTGATTAGCTGCTTCCTGCACAACCCCCCACTAGGGATGTGTCAGCAACCAAGGTACATGCTCTTAACCAGAATCGAACCTGGAACCCTTCAGTCTGCAGGCCCACGCTCTATCCATTGAGCCAAACCAGTGAGGGCAAAATATGTTTTTATTAATTGTTAATAAAAGAAAGATAAATATGGATGAGAGAGAAACATTAATATCAATTGGCTGCCTCCTATATGCCCCCCTGCTTGGGATGGAGCTGCAAACCCGACATGCGCCATGACTTGAATCTAACTCGCCACCTCTTGGTGCATGGGTCCACGCTCAACCATTGAGCCACACAGGCTGGGCTGGGGCCTCCTTTTTATGTAGTTGCAATACAGGAAATGTTGCATAAATGTAACTGGGCCTTAGTTCCTGTTACTTAATAGCTGGATGACTTTGGGCACGCTAAGGTTAAGTTTCCTAATATGTGAAACACAGAAACTAATTCATAATCCAGTCTCAAGAGGTTGTTGGAGCCGCGGGATAAAATGATGCATGTGACCACCTGTGCAAATGAGTTGTTACAACTTAAGGCTGCATTGAATTACAAACGCTAATTTGCCCCGATATTACTGGTTTAGAGGCTATGCAATAAGAAACAAACAAACAAAAAGACATCTACAGTTGACTCCGTCGGCCACACACTCACTATCCCAACAGATGAAACGCTTAAGAACATAAGGGGAAAAACTACAACTCCCAGCAGGCCTTGCTCCCGACCTGCGTCATATAACCTCAACTCCCGCAGGGCCCAGCGCCCTCTCAGCCCCCCCCCCCCGCCACGGCCCATAAACTACATCTCCCAGGAGGCTCCACAGTGCACAACGTCCTTCTTCCCTCGCCTCGTGCCTTCCCTCTGACACCCCAGCCTGCAGCTCGAGGCCCACGGGGGCCCCGCGGCCGGCGGGCGAGCGAGCGCGCGGGGGTCGCGCGGCGGCGGAGCGGAGCGGAGCGAGCGCGCGCGGGAGGGAGCCGAGGCGTCGGGGGGCGGGGATACGGCTCGCTGGCTCGCAAGATGGCGGACGAGGACGGGGAAGGGATTCACCCCGCGGCCGCTCACAGGAACGGCGGCGGCGGCGGCGGCGGCGGCGGCGGCGGCGGGGGTTCAGGGCTCCACTGCGCCGGGAACGGCGGAGGCAGCGGCCCGCGGGTCGTGCGCATCGTCAAGTCCGAGTCCGGCTACGGCTTCAACGTGCGGGGCCAAGTGAGCGAGGGCGGGCAGCTGCGGAGCATCAACGGGGAGCTGTACGCGCCGCTGCAGCATGTGAGCGCCGTGCTGCCCGGGGGGGCGGCCGATCGCGCCGGGGTGCGCAAGGGGGACCGCATTCTGGAGGTGTGAGTATCCGGGCTGCGCGCCGCCCCTACCCCGCCCCGGGCGTCTCCCCGCGACCCCTGTCACCCTCAGGCCGCACCTCCCCCTCCCCCGCCCCCCGCCCCGCTGCCCTGAACCGCCCCCGGGACCCCCGCCTCGCGCCTCCGGGGGGCCGGCTCTGAACCACACCCCTGCTCTGGGCGACCCCCCCACCTCGCTCCCTTCGGTCTTCCAAGTCCCTGCGCCCTAACCGCTGGCGCCCCCGCCCCCATGCCTTTAGCTCCTGGTCCACCCCTCTCGCTGCCTTCCCCCGGGGCGCGTTGCTTGCGGCTCCTCGCCGGGCTCTTCGTGAACCTGGGGGGCTGCTCACCGACAGCAGCTGCTCCTCCTCCTCCTCCTCCTCCGACCCCGCGCCGCCCCGGCGTGTGCTCCCCAAGTTCTCCTCTGTGGCATCCGAGTTGGTGGCTCCCCACACCCCCGCCGGCCCCGGTGTGCCGTCCCCTCTGTCCTCCGGCCCAAGTCGGAAGAGCCTCTGTCTTTTCCTCCGGAATCCTCCTCCCTCCCTCCACACTCGACTCCTTTTTTCTTTCCTTAGGTACCCCCTCTCCTTAGGGTGAAGCACCCCTGCATATTTTCCTGTCCTTCGGGGTGTCCCCTTCCTCCCTTGCTTTTTTTTTTTTTTGTATTCATTCTCCTAGAATGCCTTCTTCTCGGAGCCTTGCATGCGTTTGGTTTGGTGGTGGTGGTGTCTTGGACTCTGTAGTTTCTCCTTCACTGTAGTCTCTGTAATTAACACACCATGATACTGAATCTGGGGTCTCCATCACCGCCCCCTCCCTCCGGGTGCATCCCTCTTCCGTCCCCTGTGTGCACTGCACTCCTGCACCCTCCTGGGACTTTTGTTTGAGTCTACAATTAGGATCCCGTTTGGGGGGTGGGGGGGGTTCTTCGTCCTCCCCGGGTTTTTTCAGGGCCGGCTGTTTCCATTCGCTCCCCTACTCTGTCTTTTCGTGTGATCCCACGCTTGACTTTTAATCCTGAGCTTCCTCGCCCCCAGGTTGCTCCCCCCCTGCCTGCTCTTTTCAGGCCCCTCCTGCTGCTGCAACCCCTCCTCTTCCCTGCTGCAGCTCCTTCCCCCTCCCCCCCATAGCCCCCCATATTCCATCCTTACTTGCCCATTGCATCCTCAATGCTCCTCCTGCACGAGGCTGCCGCCTGCTCTCCGGTGCCTGTGCAGGCCTCCTCCACTACTCTGTTGGAGGAGGTACATTTGTGTGTTTTTTGCCCGTTGTATTCAGATTTCTCTGGTGGTGGCTGGTTGACTGGTAGGTGGTATTTGCTCTCATTATCTCCGTTCTCCTCAGCAGCCTTCAGTGCTGTCTCTTTTTTCTTCTTACGGAATCTGTCTTTTATATTCTTTTCTTCACCCCCTTCTGCCTTCTCCCTCGGTGCTGGGCTTTGCTCTCATGAAGTTGTCCTCGTTTTTTTATAGATGTCATTATCATTTCCACAACCTTGAGGCTTTCCTCCAGTAAAACAGCGGGTTTGCTCAAGGTGTCAGAGACTGTAGGACCTCCAAGGTGTGGCGTAGAGCGAGCCCCTGCCCTTATCTTGGATGTTTTTACCCTGGTATCCACTCCTTCTGCTTCCTCCTCCTTCCCATCTCAAGAGTAGTCACCAAAGCAGGTGGTTGGAGCTATTACTATCACTTTCCTCAGACCTTCCTGAGGATCGGTGCTTTATTCTCTGTGAATGCCCTACATACTAGTTGCTAGTATTCCCTGGCAATATATCCTTAATTTTTTTTTTTAAGAGTCAGGGCTTTCAGATAGAGAATGCAGTAGTGACCTTTTGCTTTGTCCTGGGGCACCTGATTCTTTTTAAATAACTCAGTCTGTGGCTGATGTTTCCTCCCAGTAGAAGCTTTTGGAATTATTATTTCCCTTTCCCTTTGTTAAGTTAACTTTGGATCCAGCTGTTTGTTTTTAAATTTAACACTAAAATGTTTATTTTAAATTATAAGATCTTAAAGTTCTAAATTGACTCATTATTGAAGGTAAAGGAACTAAAATGATTTTGTGGAAGGCTGCAGCTAACCAGATCCACCGTTTCATTCATATATGTGCACACTAACATGGTTGCTGGCCTCTTGCCTTTGTTGTGGTTTTTGTAGCAGAGTCCAGATATAAAGTGGATGTACCGTAAGGAGACCTCAGATGGTCCCCTCGGGCAGGACTGGCTGCAGACTCAAGTTCTAGTCTAGGTCTTTTCCTCTTCCGAGGAAAAAAAATACCATTTTGGCACATTCTTGGTAATGAGTAGAGAACTTTGTCTCTTTTATTGGGCAGGGCAAAAGAACACTCTGCTTTTAGAGAACCTTTCTCTGGAAGGATGTGATGATTAGACATCTTCCTGACATTAGTTTTTCACTTTCTTAACTGTATTTTGATTTCCAAATTCTTTGAAGCTTCTCTGCTATTGTAGTGGAAATAGCGTTGCAACACAGAACTTGAGCTAGTTGTTAAATTCTCTGAAACCTCAACTCTCTGGACCCTGAACACCATGGGTTTGAACTGCATGGTTCTATTTATATTTAGTAAATACCTGTACTGTTTCATTCTGCGGTTGGGATTCGCAGATGAGGAAAACCCAACTTCATGCATTGATCTACACAATTTCATAGAGGGGCTTGAGCATCCTCAGATTTTAATAACCAGTCCCCCAGGATGTTAAGAGAAAACTTTTTGGGAAGCCAAAAGTTATATGTGGATTTTTGACTGTGTGGAGGTCATTTCCCTAACCTCCACCTTCAGGGGTCAACTGTATACAGTTTCTTTCCTTCCCTTTTTCCAAAATCTGCATCTTTCCTTAGGTTTTTAAGTGAGAGGAGGAAATCAGCAAGCAGACAGACATGATTCTGTTTTTTTTTTTAATATGTTTTATTGATTTTTTACAGAGAGGGAGAGGGAGAGGGAGAGAGTTAGAAACATTGATGAGAGAGAAACATCCATCAGCTGCCTCCTGCACACCCCTCTTACTGGTACATGCCCTTGACTGGAATCAAACCGGGGACCCTTGAGTCTGCAGGCCGACGCTCTGTTCACTGAGCCCAACCGGTTAGGGCAGAGATGATTCTTGAGGGATATCTGTTTCCGCCACTTGTTTTGATCTTGGTTGGGTTGATACGAATCTTCCTAAAGCATTCCTTTTTTTTTTTTTTTTTTTAACATTTTTCCAGCAAGTATTATTAGTTAAACCATGACTCAGGATTCTAGGGTGGGCTGTACCCAGGCCCCTTCACCTCCCTTGGAGAAGGATGGAGGATGCCTAGTTCAGAGCTTCCCAGGAAACATGCCTTCTGCCCGGTGGTCATTCCAGGCCAAAACCCAGGATGTGGGGCACAGGGACTTGTACACCTGCCGGTACCATTCACACACACAGACCACCCCCTTTAGGAGTCATTGTCTTCTCACAGCCGTGGAAGTCCAGGTAGTTCTGCCAACAGTTCTGGTCTGGTTCTGGTTGGGGAAGCGGCTGTCAAAAGGAGCAGTCCGGTAGTTTTTGTTTTTTTTTTAATATATTTTATTGATTCTTTACAGAGAGGAAGGGAGAGGGATAGAGAGTTAGAAACATCGATGAGAGAGAGACATCGATCAGCTGCCTTCAGCACGCCCCCCACTGGGGATGTGCCCGCAACCAAGGTACATGCCTCTGACCGGAATCGAACCTGGGACCCTTCAGTCCGAAGGTTGACGCTCTATCCACTGAGCCAAACCGGTTTTGGCATGGTAGTTCTTGATTTTGGTCTTGATGTCTTCTGCCATGTTGCTGATTCCTAAAGACGCCTTTGAGGCTGCTGGCAGCTCAATGTGACCTCAGCAAAGAGTCCTCAAACATTCTTTAGGCAACATGCCTTAGAGCTGTTTTCTCTGTCTCTTTTAACCTCTCTTGTCTCAGAAAAGCTTTCTAAGTTAAGTGCCTGGAGGTGAAGGTTAGGCATAGGTAGATTAACTGACATGTAGATGTAAATTGTATGAAGTCATAGATGAATGTATGGACTTTGAGAATTGCTTTTTAACCAAGATTTTCCCATATTTTAGATGCTTTCCTCCTCCTAATTTTATTCCAATTTTCATATAGTGTAGTTGTATGGACAACTGTTACAGGTGTGAGAGAGAGTAACTTTGAGATTTATGGGAATACACCCTTGAACCCAAAGGAAGAGCATCAATTTCTTTTTATTTTAAAGTCTTTACCAAAGCCCTGTCCTCATTGAATCGTGAATAGTTGTTAAACTAAATTCACTCTGGTTCAGTTTGTCCTTTTCCCCTTTAAAACTGACTAGATTCTGACTGGTTGGGGAAAGAATCATGTTGCAGGGCTTGGTGCTGGAGTAAGAACAAGCCCTCTGGCTGTAAATTTTACTGTAGATGGAATGTTTTCTTGACTAGCAATGTTCCTTTCAACCTTGTAATTTTCCCCAGTGTAACATATATTGAGTGTCTCCCCTTTGATGTGTATACACCTGGAGGCTAATGACTGAAGAATGCTTTCAACAGATAGAACCAAAATAAATATATCTTTGCACTAATTATATAGTGTGTGAAGTAACATTTAACAAGTGAGTTCCAAGGGCTCTTGATTGATTTCTTGAGAGATCCCTTAAGAAGGTTTAAGTGTGTAGTGGATATAGCTATACATTGTCCATATATATATTTTTTTTCATTGTCCATATTTTTTAGGGATTAGGTTTATCTGTTTGTTTTGTCTCTTCGGTATTTGGGTAGCTCAGTCGTTAATAAGCATGGACTCCTAAGGTTGGCTTGCAACCATTCAAAATTATCTTTATGCTAGATAAAGAGTATATGCCTTCCTCTTAGCTGTAGAATAATATGCCATCAACTTTTCCTTGTTAAAGTTAAACCATAAGAAAAGTTAAAAGCCATACATATTGAAATAAATTTGTTTATTGAGATTTTTTAAAAATTAAATTTATTGGAGTGATACTGAGTAATAACATTACGTAAGTGTTAGATGTACAATTTTATAATACACTAGAGGCCCGATGCACAAAATTCGTGCACTGGAGGGGGGATTTCCTCAGGCCAGCCTGCACCCTCTCACAGTCTGGAACCCCTTGCTCTTACCTGCCTGCCTGCAGCAAAGAGGGGAGAGGCTCCTGCCAGCCGTGAGCCCGGCTTCTGGCTGAGCAGCGCTCCCCCTGTGGGAGCGCACTGACCATCAGGGGGCAGCTTCTGCATTGAGTGCCTGCCTCCTGGTGGTCAGTGCGTGTCATAGCAACTAGTTGTTCCACCATTTGGTCAACTTGTATATTAGGGTTTTATTATATAGGACCAGCTCTATATTGCATTGTGTGCCTACCACCAAAGTCTAGCCTGCTTCTGTCACCATGTATTTGACTATCGAGGGTTAATTTTAATAACTTACAAATATCTTTTTTTTTTAATATATTTTATTGATTTTTTACAAAGAGGAAGGGAGAGGGATAGAAAGTCAGAAACATCGATGAGAGAGAGACATTGATCAGCCGCCTCCTGCATGCCCCACACTGGAGATATGCCCGCAAGCAAGGCAAGCAAGGTATATGCCCCCGACCGGAATCGAACCTGGGACCTTTCAGTCTGCAGGCCGACGCTCTATCCACTGAGCCAAACCGGTCTTGGCACTTACAAATATCTTATGGACATGCCTTTCTTTTGTTTTCTTTCTTTTTGAAAGTTCAAAAATGATTGAACAAAAAGAGGTTAGTGTCACAAGAAGTATTTTTATGAGTTAAATGTGAGTCATGTAACATTGACTGCTAAGTACCTCTCGAACTTTCTCAGTTGTAGCTAAATTCTATTTGGCTCAGATTTTCCAGGTAATTTTTGAAAATGGTTTAAAATTATGGCTTTTGATCATGGAATTATTATGGCAATGATTTTCAAGCTTTAGTGAGCATAAGAATGACTGGGTGTGCTGGTCCAAGGTATAGAGTCTCAGGCTCAGTCATTAAGGGTTATGATTCAGTAGGTCTTGCATGGGCCTCAAAATTTTTATTTTATACTTCCTTGCCAGGTGTGGGTAATGTAACCCACACCCAACTCTACTTGGAATAACACTGCAGGCTTAAATTGTCAGTTCATTTTATCTTTATGGTTATATTGAGAGTCATGAGCTAAGACTGTGTAACAATTGATTTTTTTAGGCTCCTGAATTCCAATTCTTAGGAAAATGAGTTCAGTAGGTAGTAGACTATTATATCTGATCATCAGTGCTTTTTTAAAAAATTCTTTCACCAAATGTGGGAAGTTTTCTGTCATTATTTCTTCAAATAGGTTTTCAGTATCTTACTTTCTCTCTCTTCTTCTGGCACCCCCTTAATTTGGATGTTGGTACGCTTGAGGTTGTCCCAGAGGCTCCTTACACTATTTTCAAATTTTTGGATTCTTTTTTCTTTTCCCGTTGAGTGTTTTTTGCTTCTTTGTATTTCAAATCTTTGACTTGATTTTTGTGGTCCTCTAGTCTGCTGTTAGGTCTCTGTATAATATTTTTTATTTCAGTCAGTGTATGTTTAATTTCTAAATGGTCTTTTTTATGTTCTCAAGGGTCTTGTTCATATCCTTGAGGGCCTCGCTAAATTTATCAGCCTTTTCTAGGGAATTCTTGAAAAACATTATAACTGTGGTTTTGAACTCTATACTCAGTCATTTGCTTTCCTCCATTTCTTTTATTTTTGATCTATTTCTTTTTCTCCACATTTTTGCAGCTTCCTTGAGTTGGTAGAATAGCTTTTTATGGTAAGGTCCCATAGGGCCCAGTAGCTTCACCTCCCCAGTTACCTGAGGTGGACACTCTTGGATTGTGTGTACAGCCTTGTTGTAGTTAAGTCTTGATTATGGTTGGTATCACTGGGAGGAATTGATCTCCAGGCCAAATGGCTGTCAGGATCACCTATTTCTACGTTGGGAGAACTGTGTTGGAGATACCCTTATGAGATAAGACTTGCAAAATTACAAAAGCCTCTGTGCTCAGCTTGGATGAGGTGGAGTCTCAGGGCTGAGCAGACAGCCTTGGCTTCCTGCCAGCCCTGCCCTATGAGGCCCCTGGGTCTCAGTGTCCCTCAGTAATCATTGCGAGCACCTCGGAGAGAAAGCCACCCTCGAGTTTCGTCCGCTGCCAGACAGTCCAGATAACCCCCCAAATGAGTCTGGGTCCCCAGGGTCCCGCCTGGAACTGGAGTTCAGTGCAGTTGGGAGCTTCCATCTCCCTCCCGCTTGAGAAAGCCAGCCACGTGCTCCGCCGCCAGCCCTCTCCGCGAGTGTCTCCGTACCTCAGCCTTTTGCAGCTCCTCTAAGTCTCAGTGTGCTTTCCTCTTTCCTTCTAGTTGTAGAATTTCCACTCAACTAGCTTCCCTGTGGTTCTAGATGGTGTCCGTTTTGTCTTTTAGTTGTAATTTTGAAATTGTTGTGCGAGGCAGCAGTTAAGGTGTTTACCTATACCACCATCTTGGTTTCTCCCATCTATACTTTATTGAGTATTGCTAAGCTGTTGTAGTAAAGATTGTGATTAAAAGGTCGAATAATCATTATACCACTTTGTTACTTGAAGTGTGTGTTACAATTTGCAGTGTTTTTACGTTTGATCTTTACAGCAGCCTTGTGAGATAGGGAAAATATAAGCTCCTTGAAGGCAGGGACTACACCCATATGCCCTCTCTCCCCCACACCAAATGTCTAGTGACACATACAAGGTATTAGTCAGTGTATACCTGTTGAATGAATATGTAAGTGTTATCACTGTTCATAAAAGAGGAGAGTGTTGCACTAATGAGAGTTAACTAGAATTAAACCTATGCCTTTGGGCTCTAAATTCAGTGTATTTTCTCTCTCCCAGTCTGTCTTTGGGTAAGGATTAAAATAAAATAAAAAGAAAGAAAGAAAGAGAAATTTCTATTCATAGACAGTTGTGCTTGAGGTTTGATAAAAAAGGGCTTTGAATGCAGTGCTCATCAGTTTAGGTTTTATTCTGTTTTTGAGATCAGAATACAGTTGTATGTGTATTAACACCCAGGACTCCCTGTGAAAAATTTAGTTTTTATTTAATTATTTACTCAAAGAGGTTGAATAACTTTTCCAAGGTCAAAGAGGAAAATTACTGTTAGAATTAGAAGAATTTCAGAGCATGTAGTCTCTCGGGCTGTCTGTACTATATAAAGAAGAGAACGAAGGACAACACCCAGAGCTAGGAACAGCTGGTGAGGAGCTGGTTGGCTTTAATTTGTATATATTTTACTTCACAATCCAATCCAGCTTCTCAAGTATCTTTTTCTCTTTCTCTTGTGTTTTAAATGGCTGAACTTACCATTGTGTTTACAGTTGGTGAGTTTGATCCTTTTGTGCTGCAGCTCCCTAGAAGGAAAACCTTTATTGTGTTTATGTACTAGCCTTAATATTTTTTCATTCATCCAGGGAAAATCTTTAATGACTGCTTACGACATGACAAACACAGGCTTAGATGCTGGGGATGGAAAGCTGAATGATATGTAATCCTCCCCCTTAGGAAATTTATGGTTGGGTGGGGAATCCAGCAGCTTAACTGACAATTTCAATACTGGAGTAAACCCAAGGAGGGTTAGTTAACAAAGATGCCACCCAGCTGTCCCCTCCCCCAATGGATAAATAAATGTATAGTTTATTGACACTTTTGAAAATGAAATGGGCCCATTAATTATTACAGGATAATAGGTGTAAATTAGGTGTGTCCTGGACACCTGGAACACATGTTTATAGCAAGACTGGAATTTTGTATTCTATCAGGAGGGAAATGAGTAAGTTTTTGTTCTTGGTGACCAATAATTACATTGGCTTTACAGATAATTATCAGAAAAGCAATGAGCTTTTCTTCTGAGTAGCTTGATTATAATTTCATATTTATTTTTTAAATATCTTAAAGTCTTAAGGCTTATTATACTTTTCCCCATAATGACAAATATGATTCATTTTTAGAAATGCGTTTTCTGTGTAGATTATATTAATAAACTGATTGCTTTGGAATTAGAAGGTTTTGATGAGAGAGAGACATTGATCAGCCACCTACTGCACGCCCCCCACTGGGGATGTGCCTGCAACCAAGGCACATGCCCTTAACCAGAATCAATGTTTCTAATTCTCTATCCCTGTCTCTTCCTCTCTGTAAAATATCAATAAAAAAATATATTCCCAAGTAATAAACCCTTGTTACTTTTGGTTGGAGATATTAAGGTTGAAAGAGAGATGATCCTTATTTGTGTTTTTTCTGCCTCAGGCAGCATTTTCTTTTAATCAGTTAGGACACCAGGGTAAAAAGTTCAAGGAATGGTAAGCCGCTGATTTGACAGGTTACTTACTCCTTTTTTCCTCTTTGGGAAGAGGAGATGCTGATTGACAAAGTCCGAAGTGTCTCATCCCTATCAGGGCCATACTTTATTGTCATGAATACTCTCTTTTGCTCAGTGTTAGACTTCTGGATGTAGATTTTTAAAACATTGATATAAGTATTAATTTTGCTTTGACACTTAAAAGAATCAAAGGATTTGTGAACTAGGGCTGGAAAGCATTTAATTTGGTCTACATACAGTTGACATTTGTTGTTTCCCTTCACTTGCTAAAGATGAGGCTTAGAGTAAGATGAATTTTTTGTTTGTATGTGTTTTGGCTGTAGTTTGAGTCAAGACACTTTACTTTTTATATTCTCTTTTCCTAGTAAAGAATAGTCTATCATAGATATCTGTCTATATAAAAGCCTAATATGCAAAGTGCCCCCTTGGGAGTTCAACCAACCAGGAGTTCAGTGGCTCACTATGATGTGTGCTGACCAACAGGAGGTGGCATGGAATGAAGGAAGATCCTGGCTGGCAGGGCAGCTACTAAGGACCTTACCCGTGCATGAATTTCATGCACTGGGTCTCTAGATGCATTATATGACAGTGGTTTTAGGAAATCAGTAAGAGAAAGCAAACTCATGGTAATTTTGAGACCTTATAACTATGATATAGAGTTTTCTGCTTAATTATATTTAGCAGTTCTTTAGGCTAGAAAATGGTTATGTTAAATCATAACTGAAGAGAAGCCAGATTTTTTTTTTTTTTTATTGGTGGGCAGGGAAAGAATAGGGATAAGTGGCAATTAGTGAAATTATTTTGTGGATCTATATTCCTAAGTGAAAATAAAGTGCTATTTAACTGTTTAAAGCTATGGCATTTTTCTGATTTGAATATTTCAGAATGTGGTTTGATTTTCATGGCAGAAATGAAATAGCTCACTCTATCTTGTTTTTTGTTGTTGTTTTTAATATTTTATTGATTTTTTACAGAGAGGAAGAGAGAGGGATAGAGAGTTAGAAACACCGATGAGAGAAAAACATCCATCAGCTGCTTCCTGCACACTCCCTAATAGGGATGTGCCCACAACCCAGGTACATGCCCTTGACCGGAATCAAACCTGGGACCCTTCAGTCGGCAGGCCGACGCTCTATCCATTGAGCCAAACCAGTTAGGGCTCTATCTTGTTTTTAATTATTCACTAAGGAATCGTGAATTTTAGTATTTGACAATAGAGGTAGATCCAGTTTGACACACACACACACACACTAGGGGCCTGGTGCACGAAATTCATGCACTAGGGAGGGGTTCCTCAGCCCAGCCTGCCCTCTCTCACATCCTGGGAGCCCTCAGGGGATGTCCTACTAATGGCTTAGGCCCATTCCCCATGGAGTGGACCTAAGCCACAGTCTGGCCTCCCTTTGCAGGAGGTGACCGGGTTGATCAGGGGAAGGCTGCTTGCAGCTGCTGCCAGTCACCGCAGCTGCCAAGGTATTTTAAAAAAATATATATTTTATTGATTTTTTTACAGAGAGGAAGGGAGAGGGTAGAGAGTTAAAAACATCGATGAGAGAGAAACATCGATCAGCTGCCTCCTGCACGCCCCTACTGGAGATGTGCCCGCAACCAAGGTACATGCCCTTGACCAGAATCAAACCTGTGACTTTTCAGTCTGCAGGCCGATGCTCTATCCATTGAGCCAAACTGTTTTCAGCAACTGCCAAGGTATTTTCATCAATACAGACTCCAGTCCCTTCACCATGAAAAAATGACAACTTTCTTGAGGCATTTTCAAGATGTGTCTTCCATAGGACATTTCTTTTTTTCTTTTTCTTTTTATCTTCACCTGAGAATATGTTTCCATTGAGTTTTTTCCTCTTCCCTCTGATACCAGACTTGGCCCCTGCCCAAGCCTGAAGCCTCTGCCCCAGGCTTTAGGCTTGGGAAGGGTTCTCCCCGCTCCTCCGATGGCTGGCTGGGAGTGACCTGGGGGCCGAGGAGATTCCCAGGACCCAGGTATGTATGCAAATTAACTTCCATCTTTGTTGGGTTAATTTGCATACTCACTCTGACTGTGGGCATAGTGGAGGTATGGTCAATTTACATGTTTCTCTTATTAGGTAAGATATTTTATTGAGATTTCATTCTTAATTTTAAAATACATTAAAAAATTTAATAGCCTTTTTTTTTAAAGAATAGTTTTAGGTTCACAGCAAAATTGAGCAGAACGTACAGAGTTTCCCATATACCTCCTGCCCCTCACCCCCACCCACAGGCATTGACTCTACCATTATAAACATCCTCTACCAGAAGGGTACATTTGTTATTGTTTTGATGAACCTTCATTGACACATCATTGTCATACAGAGTCTGCAGCTTATTTTAGGGTTTGCTCTTGTGAGTTTGCACAAGTTTATAATGACTTGTATCCACCATTATAGTACACAAAATTGTGTCACTGTCCTAAATATTCCCAGTGTTCTGCTTATTTAGTCCTCTCTCCCCCCAGCCCTGGTAACCACTGCTCTTTTTACCATCTTCCTAGTTTTGCTTCTTTCAGATTCTCATATAATTGAAATTATAAAGTATGTAGCCTTTGCAGACTGTCTTTGGTAACTTGGTAGTATACATTTCAGTTTCCTTCATCTATTTTCATGGTTTGATATTTCTTTCTAGTGCTGAATAATATTCCATTATCTGGACTTACCACAGTTCATTTATCCAAGGTTCAGCACTTTGAATACAGCTGCTATAAACATCTCTGTAGGTTTTTGTGTGGATATGTTTTCAACTTATTTGGGTAAATACCAAGGAGCACACTTGCTGGATCATGTGGCAAGAGTATGTTAATTTTGTAAGAAACCGCCAACCTGTCTTCCCAAGTGGCTGTACCATTTTGCATCCCCATCAGCAATGAATGACAATTCCTGTTAATCCATATCCTTGTCAGCATTTGGTGTCAGTGTTCTGGATTTTGGCCATTCTTAGGGTGTAGTGGTATAAAATTCATTTTTTAAATTATAAAAATAATATAAATTTGTGGGAGAAAATGTGGAGACCAAAGAAAATGGGAGGAAAAATCACCTATATTATCACCCATACACAGCTACTTATGAAGTTGAAATCACACTTTTGCATAAACTTATAATCTAATTTTTAACATTAATAGACTTTATTTTCTAGGACAGTTTTAGATTTACAGAAAAATTGAACAGATAGTATAGAGAGCTCTCCCACTCCCATCATATATAGTTTCTCCTATTTTGAACATACTACATTGGTATGGTAGATTTGATTAAATTAATGAACCAATATTGATACTTTATTATTAACTAAATCCCGTAGTTTATTAGGATTTCCTTATAATAAACTTAGTTTTTACCTAATGTCTCTCTGTTCTAGAATCTCATCCAGGATAACATTACATTTAGTTGTCACATCTCAGGCTCATCTTGGCTGTGACAACTTCTCAATCTTTCCATGATTTTTATGACCTTGACAGTTTTGAGGAATACTGGTTAGGTATATTTGAGGATACCTGATTATTGGAATTTGTCTGATTTTTTTCCATGATTGGACTTGGGTATTTGTTTGTTTTTTGAGAAAGATCACAGAGGTACCATTTTCATCAGTTCATGTCAAGGGCACACACTGTTATCATTATGACTTATTAACTGTGATCATCTGGCTGAAGGAGTGTTTGTTAGGGTTCTCCACTGTCAAGTTATATTCCTTTTCTCCTCCCACTCCTCATCCGCTACCCTTTGGATAGGCATCACTGTGTGCAGCCCACACTTAAGCAGTGGGGAGTTATGCTCCCCTCCTTTACAGTGTAGTATCTATACAATTGTTTTGGAATTCCTCTACATAGAAGAAGAGTGTCTCTACTGCCCATGTATTCATTTATCCAATCATATACTTGTATCAGTATGAGCTCATGGATATTTACTCTACACGTTGGGATACATAATCTGATGCTGATGCTTTATTTTGTTGCTCCATTTCTAGCTTTTGCCATTCATTGGTAGTTCTTACAGTTGGCTCCTGTGCCCTTTGCCACATGCCCATCAGTGTGTGTTTTTGTTTTGTTTTTGAGTACTTCCTTACTTGCTGGCACTACAGAATGATACAGGCTCATCTGTGTATTTCCTGTCCCAGTCCTAGAATCAGCCTTTTCTCCAAAGTGTTCTGTTTCTTTTTTTTGGAGAATGGTATTAGAAACCAAGTGCTGGGTGCTAGGGGTGGTCATTGCTACTAGGGTACAGTTTCTTTTTAGCCCTCTCAGCTAACAGAGAAATATATGTGTGTATTAACTCCAGTATATATATGTTTCTATGTGTAACCATCTGTATCTGTATTAAGTTAAATATGGGTTCTTCCTGATGTCTGGCTTTATGCCATTAACATATGGATCATTTTGATCCCCTGCCCTTGCAGATCTGTACATTTCCACACTAACAGTGAGAAACTCGGCTTCCCACAGCCACCATTTATTTTCTT
The DNA here is from genome assembly GCA_011751065.1 of Lasiurus cinereus. Lineage (NCBI taxonomy): Eukaryota > Metazoa > Chordata > Mammalia > Chiroptera > Vespertilionidae > Lasiurus > Lasiurus cinereus. The sequence goes on along the minus strand of JAAGEH010000292.1, from coordinate 773,825 downwards.
AATTGTCCAATTCCAGTATACATGTACAGTATATCAGAATTTTTACCCCCGTGGGAAATAACTTTATCGACGAGTAGAGCACTTACGTGCAGTCCCTTTTGCCTTTAGCCTTACGGAATTCATTCATTTCCAGTTACTTAGGCCTTGTGCCTTTTCTTCCCGCCACCTTCAGTGAGGTTATTTGAAATATAGTTAGATTCTCTTATTACAGTCTGGGAGTCCCCCACCTACTAACTGATTTTTGTTTTAAATTGGTACACAGTAAGGTTTGTTCTTTGTGTTGTAAAGTTCTGTAGGTTTTGACAAACGCATATGCACCATAACATCACCACAGAGTAGTTTCCCTGTGCTTCACGTAGTCATCCTTCCTTCCCTTCAAGCCCCTGGCAACGCACTGATCTTTGCGTTTTCTGTAGCGTTACGTAATCGGAGTCATACAGACTGGCTTCTTTCCCTTAGCAATATGCATTTAAAGTTTCCCCATGTCCTCATAGCTCATGTATTATAGCTGGCTGAATAGTGTTCCATTGTCTGATGTGCCACAGTTTGTTTATCCATTCACATTAAAGGACATCTAGGTTGCTTTCAGTTTTTGGTAATTATGAATAAAGCTGATTGATATAAACATCTGTGTGTAGGTCTTTGTGTGAATATAAATTGTTAACTCTATAGGGATTATACTTAGGAATGTGATTGCTGGATCTTATTGTAAGACTATGTTTAATTTTTTTTTAAGAAACTGTCATACTGTCTTCCAAAGTGACTATACTATTTTGCATTCCTATCAACACAGAATGAATATAGTCGCTCCACATCTCACAGCATATTTTATTTTAAAAATTTTTTAAATAATTCAAATAGGTATGTAGTGGTATCTTGTTTTGATTTGTAATTATTTAATGATGAAAGATGTTTAGTAACTTTTCATATGCTTGTTTGAAATCTTTTATCTTTGTCGAGAGTGTTCAGATCTTCCATCCATTTTTTAATTAGGTTGTTTATTTTCATTTTGTTGAGTTTTAAGAGTTCTTTGTATATTTTGGATACAAATCCTTTATCAGATATATGTTTTCTGAGTATTTTCTCTCTGTGTGGCTGGCTTTTTTATTCTCTTAATAGTGTCTTTCATAGAGAGGAAGATTTTAATTTTAATAAAATTCAATTTAGAATTTTTCTTTCATGGATTGTGTTTTTGTTGTATCTACAATCTAATTATTGTACCCAACATCAAATTTTCAAAAGACAGAACAATGACCTTATTTCATCACTAATAGGATGTTCTGCTTTTTATTTTTTTATTTCAGAGAGGAAGGAAGAGAGAGAGACAGATCATTGATCAGCTGCCTCCCGGATGCCCCTTACTGGGGATTGAGCCCGAAACCCGAGCATGTGCCTTTAACCAAACGTGGGACCTTTCAGTCCGCAGGCCAATGCTCTCTCCACTGAGCCAAACCGGCTGGGGCTGTAATTCACTTTATCACATAACATTGGCTGAGACATAGTTCTAGATTATTTTGTTCATCATATTTATAATTTAAAATGATTGCTTTATAGTTAATTGGATTGTTGTGCTGTAATTGGATTGTTGTGTGTAATTTTCTTGACCATTTATTCCCTATTGTTAACTTTTTTTTTTTATAAGAACAAAAATTTGTCAACAAATAATGATGAATATGTTTGTGACTACTTTTAATGAGTTCAGGATTATTTCATTTGTTCTTAAGGATACTTAAGCGTGGTCTATACATCACTGTAGAGTTCTTGCCCTCTTGGAGCTCACATTTTGATGATTTCCTTAGGATAAATTTCTTGTAATGCCATTTGAGTTGAAAGAATATGAACATTTTTATGACTTTAGATGCACATTACCAGTGAAATTACTTTCCAAAGGAAGGATTTGTCTTATTCTATATAATAAAAAGCTAATATGTAAATTGTCCCCTCAACCAGGAGTTCAACCACGGGGCAGGGATGGCCAGTCAACTTCCCGCAGCCCCTCCCTCCAGATAGCCCCGCTCCTAATCGACTCCCCATCCCACCCCATCGGTGCAGGCCTGCCGAACCCCACCCATGCACGAATTTGTGCACTGGGCCTCTAGTTTATATCTCGTCATCATCTCATTTTCTATATAAGTTTACATTAAAAGTAATTTAGATAATTTGTGCTTTTTAAATTGTTGATGAGGTTTGCTATTTATTAGAAAAACTTGAAATATTTTTGAACCCTTTGGCCAGTTACTTTCTCTAGTTGTATTTCTTTTGTCCTATCAATAAATTAGCTGTTCTAAAATGTAAGGGGCAAAATGTTGTTCTGAAACAAAATTCCAAAAGTTTTTTTTAAATTAAATTAAATTTGAAATTACACTCAGTATTATTTTTTATTAGTTTCAGGTGTACAGCATAGTGCATAGAAGTGTTCCCTCACTATATTTCCACTACCCCCCTGGCATCATACTGGTTATTATAATATTAACTATATTCTCTATGCTGTCCTTTACATCTTTGTGATTATCTTGTTATTACCAGTTTATACTTCTTAATCCCTTCACCTTTTTCACTGAGTGGCAACCATTGTCTGTTTACTGTATTTATGAGTCTATTTTAGTTTTGTTTATTCATTTATTTTGTTCTTTAGATTCTACATATAAGTCAAATCATGTGCTATTTGTCTTTCTCTGTCTAACTTCACATAATACTATCTAGGTCTATATATGCTGTCACAAATGATAAGATTTTCTTTTTAAAAAAATATATTTTATTGATTTTTTTTACAGAGAGGAAAGGAGAGGAATAGAGAGTTAGAAACATTGACATCAATCAGCTGCCTCCCACACACCCCCGACTGGGGATGTGTCTGCAACCAAGCTACATGTTCTTGACTGGAATCGAACCTGGGACCTTTCAGTCCGCAGGCCAATGTTCTATCCACTGAGCCAAACCGATTTCGGCAGATTTCCTTTTTTTTAAATGGCTGAATAATATTCCATTGTATATATGTACCACAACTGTTTTTATCCACTCATCTATTGAGGCACTTGGGTTGCTTTCTTATATTGGCGATTGTAAATAATGCTGTGGTGAATATATTCTTTCAAATTGGTGTTTTGGGTTTCTTTGGATATATATACTGTATACTGAGAAATGGAATTGTTGGATAATGCAGGTGGTTCTCTTTTAAATTTTTTGAGGAACCTTTCTACTGTTTTCCATATCAACCAGACTATTTTCTATCTCGCTTCTTTTGCTCAGTGTATGTGTTTTTAAAAAATAAATATATATTTATTGACATCAGAGAGGAAGGGAGAAGGAGAGATAGAGAAACATCAGTGATGATAGCTAATCATTGATTGACTACCTCCTGCACGTCCCACACTGGGGTTCAAGCCCACAACCTGGGCTTGTGCCCTTGACCAGAATCGAACCTGGGACCCTTCAGTCCACAGGCTGATGCTCTCTATACACTGAGCCAAACCAGCTAGGGTCCTAGTGTGTTTTTGAGATTTCAAAATCGATATTGGTCCTTTTTATTGCATGACTATGCCACCGTTTATGTATTCACCTCTTGGTATACATTTGACTGTTTTCAGTGTTGGACTATTATGACTAAAGCTTCACTGAACATTCAACTACAGTTGTTTGTGTGGTCATGTTTTCATTTCTCTGGGGTAAATACTTAGGAGTGGAATTGTTGGGTCATATAGTAAATGTTTAGCATTATAAGAAACTGCTAGGTTGTTTTGCTTTATGCTCCCATCAGCAGTGTATGAGAATCCCAGTCCTTCCACACCCTTAGCAAAACTTGGCTTTATCATTCTTTTTTATTTAAGCTGTTCTGATGGATATGCAGTCATTGTGTTTTAATCTACAAAATTGAAAAGCATATCTTAATTGTTTGCAGTTATAAGAATTCATTGTCATATTTTTTATAGGCTGCCTCTGAGGGACTAATTACCCTTTAATTTCTTGAATGTCACAAGGGGTCAAAATAATATTTTGCTTACCACTTAGCATGGCTTCTTCTTATGGTGCATATAATGATTGGCTCTGTCATATTCCATCCATATCTAGTGTCATTATATACAGTTTCCTGAAGAAGCACTGCACAAAAACAAATCCTGATTATTTAGAGCTTTTTCCTGTTTCTGGGAGTGTTTATATTAGTTTTGCAATTTCCTCCGCTGGCTAACTTTAGTTGAGTAAAAGTCTTATTTAAAGCCACTCCCATTGGCTAGCTGGAAGCTTTTCTAATGGGGCTAAATTTGGTCTTACGTAAAAAATGAGGAGGATGTTGTTCTGCCCACGTGATTAGGTTGGTTGGAGCATCATACCGTGCGCCAAAAAAAGAAAATAAAGGTTGTAGGTTCAATCCTCAGTCAGGGCATGTGCCAGAAGCAGCGGATATCTGTCTCTCTCTCTCTCTCTCTCTCTCTCTCTCTCTCTCTCTCTCATCAATAAAAACATATCCTCAGGTAGGATATCTAGTGGATAGTGTGTCCGGATAAAAAAACAAAGAGGAGAATTTTATTAAAATTGTATCTTTATAGTGCTGAAGACACAGAGTAAATTGAGTATCATCTTGTTGCCTAAGGAAATAAAATTTTGTTAGATTGTTCCTATTGGCCAGTAGCTACTTTTATGTGGTGTGGGACTTAGTGGTTCTTTGATGGAGTTGTCATATGAAGTTGATGATCTTGTGATCCCGTTTTCATTGGTTGACAGCTCAATGCTTTGTTTTCAAATGAATTTCAACTAGTTTATGTTGCAAAGACAGAAGAAAAGCAAGGGAAAATAGTGGCTTGTATTATTACGAGGCCAAAATACTACCTAACTTGCTTGCACCAGGAATATAAATGCTATCACATAAATAGCTACCGTTCATGAAGTGTTTTACCGTGTTCTGGCTTCATCGCGTTTTAGTTCTCACAACTCTGATAGCTCTGGATATTATTAACCCCATTTTATGGACTAGGAAATCAAGGATTAGTGAGATTGAATAATGTCTTATCTGTTAAATGGTAAACTAGTCAGTCTGACTCCAGAAACCTATACTTTGCTCCAGAAGTCTGTGTTGCTGAAAATTCCCTTTACTGCAGAATCTCTAGCTTACATTCATGTATGCCTTCAGAATTGTTCATTGGGCCCCACCTAGTTCGAGCCTGATGTAGTAGCATTCTTGTGGAAAAAGAGGATGTCATATAAACATTTTTATGACTCTGCAGTCCTCCTGATTCTCGAGGAGGGAGGGCCCTTTATGAAATCAGACGTCCTGGGGTTTTTACTGACTTCATTTCATTCTCTGAAGAATGAAATAATTTCCAGCTTTTTATAATCATGGAATATACAGCATTCCTTCTTTAGTTGCACCAAATAAATACTAGCAAGTGTGTTTAGAATGTCACAGTGGTAGTCTTTTCTTTCTTCTTTTTTTCCTTCTTTTTAAAAGAGGTTTTTGGGATTATAGCTAATTTGAAGTGTGGTCTTACTAAGAAGTGAAATCTAAGTAAACTCCCTTGCTCCACGGCTGCTCTTGAAGTAAGCTTCACTTAAGTTTCTGTGGTGGTTTTGGGGGCTTGTTTCTGTGAGTGACCCAAGGAGCAGTGTATTCTGACTGGAAACTGGATGGGTGGAGGTGCATTGGAAGCAATAGTTTTCAACGTGTCTGCTTTTTGAAGCTGATGAAAGCTGTGGGTCCTCTCCCCGGGGGAAAAATATGCACACAAATACAATTTTACATACAAATTTTGTAGGTGTTCACTGACACCCCCCCCCCCCCAAGCCTATCAACAGAGTCCCAAATTAAAAATTCTTTTACAGAAAAAACTAGGGAGCTGAAAAGTAAGATTTGAGCATCAGTTCTTAAACTCCCCCCCCCCACACAAATATGCAGCTCATAAAATTGCATTAATATAAAAGTCTTTTATATATATATGTATTTTTTAATTGATTTTTTTACAGAGAGGAAGGGAGAAAGATTGAGAATTAGAAACATCGTTGAGAGATAAGCATTGATCAGCTGCCTCCTGCACACTCCTACTGGGGTTATGTCCGCAACCAAGGTACATGCCCTTGACCGGAATCGAACTTGGGACCCTTCAGTCCGAAGGCTGAGGCTCTATCCACCGAGCCAAACCGGTCAGGGCAATATAAAAGCCTTGTTTTAGTGTCCATGGTATTTTGTTCCAACTCAAAGTATTAGTGTTCCTCATTTTTTTTTTTTAAACTAACAAGGGTATTATGCACTAGATAAGATTCTTAGGGATAGATGAAGTTCTAAATACAGTATATTGATTTCCAACTTTGATTTTTCAATTTTATTCTACCAGCAAAATATTTTCTCACAACTTCTTCTGAGGCCAAAGATTTAGATGAAATCTTTTGCCAATCCCTAACTTTACTTAGGTTTCCATTTCTTCTTTACCCAAAATCTCTTCATAACCAACAGGTACATATTACTTCTTTCCTTTTTATACCTTCTAATATTCGTGTTCAGACAAGCTATACTTTTATTACGCATTAATCCTCACAATGACGCTATTATGGATTTACTATTGTCCCCATTTTACAGATGTGAAAATCATTAAAAACGGCTAAATAACTTTATCAAGACTAATTCTGATACTAAAAGGCAGAGTTGGGATTTATAGATCTAGCTCCAAAGCCCATTTTCTTTTTATTTTATCCTGCTCTCTGGTCAGAGTTGACCATTTTTACCTGATCACCAGTCTGATCTGACCTGAATTTTAAAAGTCCAAATTTCCATCAGTGGAAGGGGCTCTTTATTTTCTTGGAGAGCTAGCTAGTTGTAAAATTACTGTGTGTTTATGTGTGTGTGTGTGTGTGTGTGTGTGTGTGTGTGTGTGTGAGAGAGTTATTTAGGTTGTGCAGTGTCAAGAGTGCTGAATTTTACTAGCTAGCTAGCTGGGTGTGATCTGTCTGTTCTGTTTATATAAATGGATGTTTCGGATACCAGATTCTGACAGAGACAATTCCAGTGATTGAAAAGTTTGTAGAACACTTATTACTAAACTTAGCATCATTTTCAGGAAGGTAAAATTGTAATGGTTTGGAACAGGACTGAAACAGTTTAAAGGGCAGGTAAGATTTTATCAAACTGACGGAAGGCCAGGTATGTATTTCTGAACTCTCTTGGGATAGCCATGGAGGGAACTTCTGGGCCAGCCAGCTGCCTGATGCTTCTGCTGAGACAGCAGGCTGGGTCAGCATTCTGGGAAGGTAGTTCGGTTTGCTGAGTGAGTTTTGTGAGACTCAGCATCTTTCTTGACGAAATGGTTGTTCTTCCAAACCTCATACTTTTCCTAGTTTCAGCCATTTTAAACACAGTGAAATAGGAAGGAGAAATGAGTAGGTCGATTTACTATATAGTCTTAGATGTATATTTTTTAGTGTGAACCAAGAACACACAGGGCTTTAAGTGAGCTAGCACAGAGCAGAAAATTAATAGATAGAACTCTGAGATTATTAGAAGTGAGTGGGAGAACAAAAGAAGTTAGATCAGATAATTTAACTTTAGAGGAATTATCGCACTGCCTTTTAAAAAACTAATGTGTGTGAAGATATAAACCATTTAACTCCTAAGGTAATGAAACTTTGTCATAAAGGAAAATTAAGTTGACTAATTTGAAGATATGGGGGAAGTCAGATATAAATGTAAAAGAATTATCTTAAGCCATACTTTTTGAGTCTTTACAAATTAAGGGAATGCATTTTGTGGAAAATGCCTTTCAACAGAATTTCTAGGATGGTTAGGACAAAATACAGTTCAAATGGCAGAATTATTAAAAGCCGCTTTATATCCTATAAATGATAGGATGAGGATATTGGACTATGAAGCTGTAAAAGCTTTGTTTTCTCCTCAGCTTCACCCTCTTTCCATTTGTTTTCCTGAAGCTGTGTGTGGGATTCTGGCATAGAGGAAGGATAGGTTCGCTTACCTGTTTCCAACCCCCCATTCCCTGCCATAAGCACATTATCCTATATGCTAAAAGGCTAATACGCAAATTGACCGAACAGCAGAACGACCAGTTGCAGTGATGTGCATTGACCACCAGGGGGCAGACACTCGATGCAGAAGCTGCCCCCGGTGGTCAGTGCATTCCCACAGGGGAGCGCCACTCAGCCAGAAGCTGGGCTCCTGGCTAGCAAATGCAGCGGCGGTGGTGGGAGTCTCCCGCCTCCACCTCCGCTCCCCTTGGATGTTGTCAGTAGGACATCCCCTAAGGGCTCCCAGGCTGGGCTGAGGGACCCCCTCCCACCCCCCGCTGAGTGCACGAATTTTGTGCACCAGGCCTCTAGTGATCTATAAAAACATAAACAGCTTTCCTGTACCAAATTAATCTTTTGATTTTCTGGTTCATTCTGTGTGACACTGGAGTGGGGGCAGGGGGGTGGAGATACAAAGTGTTTGGACCCTTCTGGCTTATGGGATTGTCTTTTTCCCTTTCTCCCCTTAGGAACGGCGTGAATGTTGAGGGGGCAACACACAAGCAGGTGGTGGACCTGATCCGAGCAGGCGAGAAGGAATTGATCTTGACAGTGTTATCTGTACCTCCTCATGAGGCAGATAACCTAGACCCCAGTGACGACTCGTTGGGACAATCGTTTTATGATTACACAGAAAAGCAAGCAGTGCCCATATCGGTCCCCACATACAAACATGTGGAGCAGAATGGTGAAAAGTTTGTGGTGAGTGTCAGCCCAGTTCGACCCTCAAACATCTAGCTTTTGTTTCCCCTAATCTTATCATTTATGACATATATTAGCACACTAGAGTAAGTGACTACAACAGTCCGTTTGCCTACCAGAAAGGTGGGTTTACGCATAAAGACATTAAACTTGATTTATTGTGCATGGGGTAAACTATAGTAATGAAGAATCCTATAGTACTTTTTGTTTTTATATTTCTTTAAAAAAATTAATGATTTTTAGAGAGAGGAGGAGGGTAAGAGGGAGAGAAATATCAATATATCAGTTTGTTCTACTTTTTATGCATTTATTGGTTGCTTCTTGTATGTGCCCTGATTGTATGTGCCCTGACTGGGGATAGAACCCACAATCTTGGTGTATTGAGACAACGCCCTAACTAACTGAACTACCCTACCTGGGTGAGTCCTATTTCTGCATAAGCATAATTGAATTTTATTCCCTTCAGTTTTAAGTTTTGTTAGTTTGTTTTTTTACTGGTTGCCATATCTCTCACTGTTGACTCTATAGAGCTATAGAGTAAGATTGATTTTAAAAAGTGGTATGCTCCAGAATATTTGGGTAATTAATTCGGTTTGTCCACTTCAGAACCTACAAATGCGCTATATTTCTCTTCAGACCTTGTTCTTTTTCATTTTCTTTGGAGATAGCTGTGTGAATGATTAACTCTGATTTTTCCCAAAGTCTTAGTTATATTCTGAATGCAATTCATGCGAGTTATTTTATCCATTTCCATTCTGTTGCTGTTGTAGATATGCAGGAAACCCATCTTGAATTCTGGATGATGTATGCCAGTCCCTTTCCTGAATGCCTTTGTTTGTTCTTCAAAACCTAATTGCCACTGATTGCCCAGTCTCCCTAATTTTCCCTTGGTTGCAGTATGCTTTATTTGCTTTTGTAAAAAAAATGCCTGGCTGAGTGGCTCAGTTGGTTGGAACATCATCCCATACATAAAAAAGTTCAGGTTCGATTCCTGTCTGGGCACATGCCTAGGTTGTAGGTTCAATCCCCTGTCGAGGCTTATGGGGGGCAACCGATAGATGTTTCTCACGTTGAAGTTTCTCTCTCCCTCTCTCCCTTCCTCTCTACAAATCAGTACAAACATATCTTAGGGTGAGGATAAAAAAAAAAAGGCAATGAGAACTGTTAGATATAAACAGACTACAACTACATGTATTAAAGCTGACCTGCTAACAATAGTTGCAATCCCTGACACTGAGATTTGTCCCCTATAGAGGAATGGGCCACTAGATATTTATGGTACATTCATTCTCTTTAGCGAGGAGATGAGAAAACAAGAAGCCAGAACATTTCAGAAGGATCAAATGTTTGACTAATCGGCAATCTAGCTGGAGATGATAGCACATGCATTTTATGCCAGCCTGGTCTATGTATTCTCAGAAGCATACACACAAAATTTAGAGTTTTGTGTTTTACAAGTGCTATAGGAAGTAGAAATCAAGGTCAAGTCCTAAGGTAGAGCATTTTGGATGTTGAGACCCTTTGGGGAATTAACTAAGATTTTGGGAACCTCTGAAGATTCAGAGAAAGACAGATATTACTAATTGTTTTATTTAAAAATTTTTTATTGTTGACATTATTACATATGTCTCCCATTTTTCCTTCTTCGCCTCCTCCACCCAGACCCCACCCTCCCCTCTGGCCCTAACCACACTGTTGTCTGTGTTCATGGCTATGCATATATGTTTTTTGGCTATTCTCTTCATCTTCTTTCATCACGTCTGCTCCACCTACCTCCCTTCTGACATCTGTCAGACTGTACCGTGTATCCATGATTCTGGTACTATTTGTTCATCATTTTATTTTGTTCATTCGATTCCACTTATAAGTGAGATACCGTATTTGTCTTTCTCTGACTGGCTTATTTTACTTAGCATTATAATCCTCATATCTGTCACAAAAGGCAAGTTCCTTCCTTTTTACAGCTGTGTAATATTCCACGGCTTTTTTATCCAATCATCTACTGATGGGCACTTGGGCTGTTTCCAGATTGTGGCTGTTGTAAGTAACACTTCTATGAACATAGAGGTGCATACATCCTTCCTGATTGGTGTTTTGGGATTCTTAGGATATATTTCCAGAAATGGGATCACTGGGTCAAAAGGCAGTTCCATTTTTAATTTTTTGAGGAAACTCCATACTGTTTTCCACAGTAGCTGCACCAGTCTGCATTCCCACCAATAGTGCACTGGGTTCCCTTTACTCCATATCTTCTCCAGCACTTGTTGTTTTTGATTTATTGATGCTAGTCCTTCTGGCAGGTGTGCAGTGATATCTCATTGTAACTTAATTTGCATCTCTCTTATGATTAATGATGTTAAGCATTTTTTCATATGTATATTGGTTCTCTTCGGAGAAGTGTCTATTCAGGTCCTTTATCTAGATTTATTTAAAATATGTTTTTATTGATTTTAGAGAGAGAAGAAGGCAGAGGGGAGAGAGAAAGAAATATTGTCTGCTTCCTGCATGTCCCCCACTGGGGATTAAGCCTGTAACCCAGGCATGTGCTCTGACCGGGAATTTGAAAAATGGGGTTGTCTTGTTTTTTGTTGCAAGAGTTCTTTCTGTATTTGGATATAAGTCTTTTATCAGGCAGGTAGGTGTTTTGTGAAATATTTCACCCAGTCTGTGGCTTGCCTTTTTACTTTATTTTTAATAGTATCTTTCAAAGGCAATAGATTAAAAAATTTTTTTAATATATTTTATTAATTTTTTTACAGAGAGGAAGGAGAGGGACAGAGAGCTAGAAACATCAATGAGAGAGAAACATCAATCAGTTGCCTCCTGCACACCACCCACTAGGTATGTGCCCGTGACCAGGGTACATGCCCTTGACCAGAATTGAACCTGGGACCCTTCAGTCCGAAAGCTGACACTCTAACCCCTGAGCCAAACCTATTTCGGCAGATTTTAAATTTTGTCAGTTTGTCCAGTTGATAAGTTATTTTCATTTATGGATAATGCTTTTTGTACTCTTAAGAAGTCTGCTTAACCCCAGGGCACAAATCTTTTTATTTTGGTAAAACTTTTACAGTTTTAGCTCTCTGTTTTTGTAATAACTTTATTGAGGTATGATTCACATACCATAAATTCACCCATTTTTATTGTACAATTCAGTAGTTCTTAGTATGTTAACAGAGTTTTTGTATGGATATCTGTTTTTATTTCTTTTAGATATATATTTAGGTATAGAATTGCTGGGGCATATGGTAAGTCTTACATTTAACCTTTTGAGGAAATGCCAGATGGTTTTCCAAAGTGGATGCATCATAGTTTTTATTCTTATATTTAGATCTGTGATTGTTTTTTTTTTCTTTTTTTGTTAATCTTCACCTGAGAATATTTTTCCCATTGATTTTTTTTTTTTAAGAGGAAAGAAACATTGATGAGACAGAGAAAGAAAGAGAGAGGGCAGGTGGAGAAGAAACATTGATGAGAGAGAGGGAGGGGGAGAGAGAGAGAGATATCAGTTGGTTGCCTTCCGTACATGTCCTGACCAGTACCAGGTATCAGACCTACAATGGAGATATTCTCTATTCTTTGCTTACTTTCTTCTCCTTCTTGTACACCCATAATGTGGATGTTACTACGTTTCATGGTATCCCAAAGTTCCTTAAACTGTCCTCTTGCTTTTTTTCTTTTTTGTTTTTTTGTTGCTCTCATTGGGTATTTAAGTCTACCTTGTATAGACTTAAACACCCACTGATTCGATCCTGTGCTTCATTCAATCTACTGTTAATTCCTTCCATTGTATTTTTAATGTCAGATATATTTTTCATTTCCGACTGGTTCTTATTAATGGTTTCTATTTCCCTTTTCATATTGTTGTGGTTCTCACTAAGTTTCCTTATAGTTCTAAGTTTTTTGAACATCCTTCTAACCATTACTTTGAACTCTGTATCTGATAAATTGCTGCCCTCCATTTCATTTAGCTCTTTTTATGTAGATTCCTCCTTTTCTTTCCTTTGGGGGTTGTTTCTTTGTCTCCCAATTTTTGCTGTCTCTTTGTGTTTGTTTCTATGTATTACATAGAAATGCTGTGATTCCTAGTCTTTGTGGGGTGTCCTTATGTAGTAAGTGTCTACAGGACCCAGTGGTGCAGTCTTCTTGATCTCCTGAGCTGGATGTTCTAGGAATGTACCTTGTGTGGATTATGTGGGCACTTTTGTTGTAATTGGGTCTTGATTGGGTGATGGTCCATTTTTGTGTAGGATCAACCCTAAGACTTACTGACTGTGAGGCTCAACTCTGACCACATCATGCAGTTTGTTGTACTGGTCCTGACAGAATAAAACAAGACAACCAAGGCAAAGCAAAACAAACAAACAAACAAACAAACACACAATAAAACAACAGCAGCAACAAAAGGAGTAAGAAAAAAATACAATAAAAGTCAAAAGAAAAAAGAATTAATGAGGAAATATATGAAGGGAAAGGAAAAAAAAGAAAAGATTAGGAAAAGAAAACTAGGGGGAAAATTATGAAAAACAAAAAGGGAAGGAAACAGAATTAGAAAAGGAAAGAGCTAAAACCGGTTTGGCTCAGTGGATAGAGTGTCAGCCTACGGTTTGAAGGGGCCCAGGTTCAATTTTGGTCAAGGGCTCATACCTTGGTTGCGGGCACATCCCCAGTAGGAGGTGTGCAAGAGGCAGCTGATCAGTGTTTCTCTCTCATTGATGTTTCTAATTTTCTATCCCTCTCCCTCCCTCTCTGTAAAAAATAATAAAATATATTTTAAAAGAAAAGGAAAGAGAAATATGAAATATTAAGGGGGAAAAAAGAAGAAAAGAGAAGACAAATAGCAAAAAAATAAAATAAAAATAAAGAGAAAGTGGTGTGTTGGATTCTGCTCTGATGCTGTCCAAAGCCAGCCGTTTGGTCTGCAGGTTCCTGGCCTCCCAGCTACAAGGGATCCACCGTGGTGAATGCCTCTGCGGGGTTGGCCGCACCTGGGAAAACTGAGCTGTGCCCACGGCTGGTTTTCACCAGCAGAGGGCCGGGCCCAGGGGCAGGTCAGCAACTGTCCCACGGTTCTGTCTCTGCTCTCTTCTCCCTGCTGGCCAGCTGCCAGGCTGAGCCACTGAAAAGGCTAGTCCTGAAAGAGTCTCGGGAATAATTAGGAGGAGGGGGTTACTGATTTCACATGATGGGGGGGTGCCGATCAGACTTATGGGAAGATGGTCTTTTTCCTTGCCTGGAGCCACAGGTCTGAGTCTGTTCCAGATTTTCTCTGACCTCAGCAGCGTGTAACCCTTAGTACTCAGGCTGGTGGAGCCTAGGAAGCTCAAAGATTGGTCTGCCAGAGATTGGGGTAAAGGTGGTATTTCTATTGGCTCTCCCGTGAGTTCCCTGGTCAGTGTGGGGCATGGCCCTATTCCAGAGCAACACACGGAGAACCCCTGAAGCTGGCCAGCCTTCTTAGACCAAACCTATACCACTTACTCCTCAGCGGCACTTAAAATGCAGGATGGAGTGAGGAGGATTCCAGAGGGCTGGCTGCAGGAGCGGAATGCTGTGGACTTTAGAGAGCTGTGATGACAGTACCTCATAATATGTAGGATTCATTACAATCAGTTACAAATTTGAGTGATAATCACAGGAAGAAAACACATTGATTGGGATCATACACATTCCTGCATGCTATTTGATAGTGATTAGAGGCTTTGCTTTTAATTGGGAAGGTATCATGGGTGAGAGTTGGGGGGTGGTGTTTGAATGAATCAATTATTTTTGCATTTAATTCATGCTTCATAAATCACAGAAACACGGAAAAAGTTCTTGAACTTGAAGGAAAGGCTTAGGCTATACATTCTCAGCGATTAACTTTTTTTGTTTTGTTTTGTTAATCCTTATCAGAGGATACATTTTCCATTGATTTTTTTAGAGAGAGTGGATGGATGGGAGGAAGAGGAAAAGAAGGGGGCGGTGGAGAGAGAGAAACATCCATGTGAAAGACATATCAATTGGTTGCCTCCCACATGTGCCCTGATTAGAACCATGGATATAACCTGTAACCCAGGTATGTGCTCTTGATTGGGAATTGAACCAATGACCCTTCGGTGCACAGGGCGACACTAATCACTAAGCAACATTGGTCAGGGCTCAGTGATTAACTCTTGATTACATGAATAGATGACCTGTTTTGTATACATTCAAAATTCTGAATGACTTTTGCTAAGCTATAATGTGATTTGGGACTAAAATTCCTGTCTCTGCATTCTAAGAATACAAAGTAACTTGGATTATTTGATGATTTTTGATTACACATCCCACCACTTTTCTTTATAAGGACACATATTCAAGAATTGCACATGCATGCATTCATTTCTTTATCAAATATTTGCTGAGTGCCTCTGTGAGCAATAGATAAAGATTTCTTTATGAGGATTATAACTTTATTATTACGAGGGAATCCTTAGAGTACATTTATTCTTTAATTTCTCATTAACTCTGTTTTAATGACAGAAGGCAGAGGATCAAAACCAGGTATATCTGATTTCAGGAAATAAATTTTTTAAAAAGTTTACTTGATAATAAAAAAGCCACTATTGCTTACATCATTGTTAGCCCTTTTCTTTTTAATTGATTTCAGAGAGGGAAGGGGAGAGAGAGAAACATCAATGATAATCATTGATTGGGTGCGTCCTGTATGCCCCCACTGGAGATTGAGCCCACAACCTGGCATATTCCCTTGACTGGAATTGAGCCCGGGACCCTTCAGTCCACAGGCCAATGCTCTATCCACTGAGCCAAACCAGATAGGGTAGTCCTTTTCTTTGGAAGTTTGGACCACACACAAATATCAGTGGCTTACTTTACGATTAACAAGAATAGTTTGCATGCTTTTTCATTCATAGTGTTTATCACGTTCACTTCAAATGACTTTTAACTTCCTGAAAATAAAATCTACCCTTAAAGCTGATAATTACCTTTGAAGATATTTAAAACAGTGTGTTGGAGGTAATTTTAATAGCAAAAATAAGATCATAATCCCTTTGAAGAGATAGTCTTCTTTTATACCTATAATTTCTGGCATGTTTATTAAAAATAAGTTAACTTTATAATCACCTTGAACATATTCTCTGCTAGATGCGTACCTCACCAATATCAATCTGAGCCTGACTGTTGATGATTCTGTGATTTAATTTGTATTAAATAGACTTTTTTTTCCTTCTCCTCACCAGGTATACAATGTTTACATGGCAGGGAGGCAGCTGTGTTCTAAGCGGTACCGGGAGTTTGCCATCCTACACCAAAACCTGAAGCGAGAGTTTGCCAACTTTACATTTCCTCGACTCCCAGGAAAGTGGCCATTCTCTTTATCAGAACAGCAGTTAGATGCCCGGCGACGAGGGTTGGAAGAATATCTAGAAAAAGGTAAGCCAGCCTGTTGAACTCTACTGTCTTGAGTAGATATAGGGTCTAGGTATATGTTGCAACTCTTAAACTGCATATCTCAGTTTCATGAAAATAAGTCAAGTTTCTGACTATAGGTGTTGAATATCTGAGCTTTGAAACCAAGACTGAATGTCCAGTATAGCGATGAATAGCCTATTTTATTGACTCAATGAACACATAACAGAAAAAATGCATAATTAGTTTTGATTAGGTCCTCTATTTATATAGGGTTATATTATTTGCCAGCAAACACACACAAACTAACTCCACAGCATGCTGAATTGATTTGGGAGGTAAGTGGGCAGGATCACCGGCATGTCCTCCTTGAAAATTCTACATTCCTCTGACATGTGTCCAGAGATAGTTTGGCTGAGCTGTAGATAACCTAAAGGCCCCTTCTCCTAAGCAGGTTATAGGTAGAAGTATTGAAACTTATTTGTTATCTTGGGACTTCCAAGCAGTACATAAGGAGTTTGTGGATGTAGATACTGGAGCATTTGCTTATCTTTCCCCCATTACTGGGAGGAAAGAACACAGATCTCCCCCTAAAATAGTTCATTTTGTTGCTTCACTACATTATAGAGTTAACATACTTTGCTAGTTGAGCAATAGGCTTTTCTTGAAAATATTAATTTAATAGAATAATGGTCTTACATGGCATTTCCTAATTCTGTGTCCTTGTGTCCTTGAGTAAGAACTAATTGACCTAGTTGAAATTTTTTTTAACTTTGGGAGAGAGCTTTATCCCTGAAGAAAAATTACTTTCCCTGCAGACATAGTGAAACCTCCTCATTTGTTTTTAGCTTTTTTTCTGGCATGGAATGGCCTCTAAACACAGCCCTTGGGAAATGAGAAATGGTACAATTTTTTTAAATAAAATGAAGTAAAATCATCAGTGTAATTTGCCATCCTCAAGAGAGTGTCAGGAAATTAACTTCCTTAGATTTAGACGATTAGCTATCCACTTGCCTGCTTTCCTTTTTCATTCCCTCTTTTGTTTTTGTTATTGTTTTGAAGCTCAAATTAGTGAGATGACAAGATGTGCTCAGCTTAATACTTAATTACCTACTCATTTCCCCCAAAATGGCTTTAAATGTTTATGATTCTCTAGCTAGCCTGTTCCTAGGCCAGGTAGATACCTTTCCTTTTGGATGTCAGTTTTGTGTTTGGGGTGTGTGTGTGTGTGTGTGTGTGTGTATTTTTTTTTTTTTTTCAGCGAGGAAGGGAGAGAGATAGAGAATTAGAAATATCAACGAGAGAGAAACACCGATCAGTTGCCTCCTGCACACCTTCTACTGGGGATGTGCCCACAACCAAGGTACATGCCCTGACCGGAATCGAACCTGGGTCCTTTCAGTCCCCAGGCCAGTGCTCTATCCACTGAGCCAAACCAGTTAGGGCTGTTTGGTTTATTTCTAACTGACCTTACCCTTGCTCTGTTGTCTAGCTTATTGATAGTTCACACAAGGTTACAAAGTTAGATTTGCTGAACTTTTATTTCCCTTTTTTTGGGTGATTTCCTTGGGTGAATATTTTTAGCAAGCTACATTTCTTGTACATTCTATTACTCTGTCCTAGTTCATATTGATATGAATGCTTCTTGTGTCTTAAAATATCATGTTAGGGATGACATACTACCTCAGCATTGCCTGGTACTAACGATTTGCACTTAAACCTTGATATGTACTTGACTTCATATTCTTGACTTTAGAGCCTCATGACAGATTCTATCTTTGTTCTCTGCAGTGTGCTCAATACGAGTCATTGGTGAGAGTGACATCATGCAGGAATTCCTGTCCGAATCGGACGAGGTAAATGACTACTCCTACAGTGACTGTTTACCTCCTGGCTCATGGTGGGAGAAACAAATTACAGATATCGACTACAGAGAGTGCCTGTTTTTCAGTCTTTTTCTGTGTATGCTGCTTACCCTTCAAGACCTAGTGCGAGGTCCCCCTGCTCCTGGAAGCTTTCCCTGTTACTGAAGTCCTCGAGTTTTCATTCCAACAAGAGCTTTTGCAATCAGTACAAATTAACATGTTGTTGGAATCTCTCATTCTCTATAATTTTTATATATATGCTCAGACTGTTTATATTTTTAGTGTGAGCCACTAAAGGTATAGGTAAGAGTTAAATCATTTTTAGCTTTATTGAGGTATAATTGACCAATAGGAATTGTATATATTTGAGGTATACAACTTGATATTTTGAAGTAAGTGTACATTGTGATGATCACCATAATCACAGTAATTAACGTATTTATCACCTGGTTGCTCCTTTATTTCTTCCTTTTATGGTGAGAGCAGTTAAGATGTACAAATTTTAGCAAATTTCAGTATATAATACAGTATTGTTAACTGGTCACTATGCTATACATGAGATCTCCAGAACAAGAGCTAAATCTTTTTTTTTTTTTTAATTTTTATTAATTTTTTATACATATCTCCCCATTGCCCCCCCTCCCTCCCAGGCATACCCCGACCCCCCAGTGTCTGTGATCATTGGTTATGTTTATAAGCATGCATACAAGTCCTTTGATTGATCACTTCTTTACCTCACCTAACTTTAATCTTTCTGCTATAATTTCACAGTCTGTTTGATGCTTTATGATTTTTGTCCTCCTGAGAATTATCAGTCTACTCCCTTTCTGTGCTCCTGATTCTATTATATTCACCAGTTTATTCTGTTGATCAGATTTTTAATTCACTTAATTTTTAGATTCACTTGTTGACAGATGTGTATTTGTTGTTCATAATTTTTTGTCTTTTACCTTTTTCTTCTTCCTCTTCTAAAAGGGTACCTTTCAGCATTTCATATAATACTGGTTTGGAGTTGATGAACTCCTTTAGCTTTTTCTTCTCTGTGAAGGTCTTTATCTGCCCTTCAATTCTGAATGATAGCTTTGCTGGATAGATTATTCTTGGTTGTAGGTTCTTGTTGTTCATCACGTTGAATATTTCTTGCCACTCCCGTCTGGCCTGCATCGTTTCTGTTGAGAAATCAGCTGACAGTCGTATGGGTGCTCCCTTGTAGGTAATAAACTGTTTTTCTCTTGCTGCTTTTAATATTCTCTCTTTGTCTTTTGCTCTTGGCATTTTAATTATGATGTGTCTTGGTGTAGTCCTCTTTGGGTTCCTTTTCTTTGGGGTTCTGTGTGCTTCCTCGACTTGTAAGTCTATTTCTTTTACCAGATGTGGGAAGTTTTCAGTCATTATTTCTTTAAACAGGTTTTCAGTATCTTGCTCTCTCTCTTCTTCTGGCACCCCCACAATTCTGATGTTGGTACGCTTGAAGCTGTCCCAGAGGCTCCTTACATTATCTTCACATTTTTGGATTCTTTTCTCTTCTTGCTTTTCCAGTTGAATGTTTTCTGCTTCTTTATATTTCAAATTTTTGACTTGATCCTTGCCTTTCTCTAATCTGCTGTTAGTACTCTGCGTAATAGTATTCATTTCAGTCAGTGTATTTATCATCTTCTCTTGGGTCTCACTAAATTTATCCATCTTTTCTAGCATATTCTTGCAAAACCTTATAAGCGTGGTTTTGAACTCTATATCCAGTCGTTTTTTTTCCTCCATTTCTTTTGCTTGTAATCCCTTCCCTTGTCTCGGCATTTTCACTGTGCCGGGGAAACTTCTGTGCTGGATTCAGCCGCAGAAGCCTCTGCTGAGCTTGGGAGGGTGGAGTCTCAGGGCTTAAGGGACCGCCTTGCCTTCCAGTCGGCCCCGCCCTCGCGCGCACCCGCAGCGCCTCCAACCGCTGCCTTTCCGGCTCCTCTGGGAACCAGGACCACACGAGTCTAGGTCCCCAGGGTTTCGCCCAAAACAGGGGCCCAGTGGACTCAGAAGTGGCACAGATCGGAGGGTCTGTCTCCCGCCCACTCGCGAAAGCCAGCGGCACAATCAGCAATCCGTCCTCCGCGTGGTGCCGTGCGCGACCAGACCTCCGATCCTTTGCGACTCCCCTAAATTTCCGTGCACTTCTCCCTTTTCACAGTCCAAACTCCCCCCGTATGAGTTTCGGCTGGATCTGGGGTTTAGTGTCGTAAGAGAAGGGGTTCAATGCCGTTGGGAGTCTCCGTTTCCCTCCCGCCAGAGAAAGCCAGCCAGGTACTCCGGCACCCGCTCTCTCAGCGCGCGTCTCCGTACCTCAGCTTTTTGCAGCTCCTCTGGGTTTCTGTGAGCCCCTCTCTTTCCCTCTAGCTGTAGAACTTCCACTCCGCCAGCTTTCCTGTGGTTCTGGATGGTGTCCGTTCTGTCTTTTAGTTGTAGTTTTGAAATTGTTGTGCGAGGCAGCAGTGTAGGTGTTTACCTATGCCGCCATCTTGGATTCTCCTCCAAGAGCTAAATCTTGATCATCTTTATGTTACCAGCGTCTTACCTCAGTGTCAGGCATATTGTAGGTGCTTCATAAATATTAACTGATAGAAGAATGAATATGTAATATTACTGTATTAAGTAGTGTGTTATCCACTGATTATTTTATATGTTTACATTTTATTTTCCCAATTAGATTTTAAGTTCATTATAGACAAGGGCTTATAACAAAGTAATGTTTAGGATGGTTTTAGGCAATAAATAGTACTTTTTAAAAAAAATAGTAAATGAAGATGGACTTGTTCTTACATAGTTGTTTCTCTAATAAAAAGACAAGGTCAGAAATCTGTTAAGGAATGTGTTAATCATCAAAACCAGTGAGAGTGAATGATTTCTTTGAAATTAAGGAGAATAATAAGTATTGTTTACTCTTTGCTAGAAGAAAATTGGGCATCAGACTAACTCAGATTCCCGAGTTTCATCAATTTCCTTTCAAGGATATCATTATTTCAGGACTCAGAAAGGAATTTATGGTACTTCCTTGAGCCAGTCTAACATGCCTAACCATATCAAATCAGAGAATATCGGTTGAAACTACAGCTTTCAGTTGTCTTCTTATTTGTGAGTTCTGAATGTTTGAAAATAAGCAAAAAACCTCATCTGCGTTTGACCTAGTCTGTTTCACATGAGTTTTCTGTATTGAAATGTGAACATGACTTCAACATATTTCTTTTCTCCCTGTTCATCTTAAAGGTTAACCGCTGCTGCACTCTGAAGTCAGCTTAATGGTTGTAAATGGATTGACTTATAAGGTGTCTTTTCTCCCCTTTCCATGGGAACTCACTTTCTCTCTATCACATGTTAGGTGGTGTTTAGCTTGCATGTTACAAGGAGAATGAGGATATACTGGGTCATACATTCTTTTTCTGTGTCTTTCTCCCCAGAACTACAATGGTGTGTCTGACGTAGAGCTGCGAGTAGCTTTACCAGATGGAACAACAGTTACGGTCAGGGTTAAAAAGAACAGTACTACAGACCAAGTGTATCAGGTAAAGTAAAATTTAGCCAGTAGACTTGACACTGCATGTTTCAAAGCTAAGGAAGATGGACTAAATGATTTAATACATGTAAAGTGATTGGAGTATCTAGCACATAAGTTTATTAAACGTTAGCTACTGTTGTTGATGTTGTTACGTTAATGTGAAGTTACTTTGTCCTCCTTGAAAGAAAGGTATCCCAGGTAGTAGTGATTTTGATTAGTCCCCTCACCCCTTATAATTGTAAGAAAATTTTATAACGCACATGAAAACAGAATAGGACAATGAACCTCTATCTGTTCACTCAATCATCATCAAGATTCTTCCATATTTGTACTGTATATCCTTCCCCCCTTTTGTTTGAATAAACAGCATTTCCTTGGTATTAACTAATAACAAATCGACAATCAAATTTTCCCAATTATTGAAAAGTGACTTTTTATAGTCGGTCGGTTAAAATCTGAATCTATATAAGGCCTGTATGTCACACTTGATTTTTATGTTTGTTTTAAAACAGAGCAGTCTTCTTCCCTTCTCCAACTTTTTCCATGTCATTGTGAATTTCAGAAATGGGGTCTGTGTCCTGTGGAATGTCCCTCTTTCTGAGTTTATCTGTTTGCTTGTTTCTTTTATGTATTTGTGTCATTTAGTATGTCTTGCTCTCGCCTTATATTTTTTATAGATGCAAGTTTTCTCTGAAAGCTTGATTAGATTCAGGTTCAGCTGTTTTGATAAGAACGCTTCATAATCGGTGCTGTATTCTTCATATTGCTTCTCCTTTGTAAAGTTCTCCATTGACCTGTTCTCAGATGAGTGTATCACCGATGATTGCTCCCTTAGCCTGTGGTTTCATTAAGGGCTGTAAAGTGTTGGTTTTCTAATTCTCTCATATCTTCACATTTATTAACGAGACTTATTCTGTAAAGAACTTTTTCTTATCAGCTATGGGTATTTAGTTATCCTGACGTACAGTTTTTGATAAGGGAGGAGTAAATATTTCTTTCCTTTTATTGCCAGTTTTCAGAGTAAAGAATTGGTGCCTTAGTTGATTCCAATGATGTCCAAGAAGGTTATTTTATTTTTTTAGTATTGTGTGGGTTTTTAGGTACACAGCATGATTTAATGTATATAGCATGTATTATCTTTGTGATATTTAAATTGTTCCATTTTTGACCAGTGGAAGCTTCTTCATGTCTGCTCAAGTCTTCTTTTTTAATTTAAATATATTTTTATTAATTTCAGAGAGGAAGGGAGAGGGAGAGAGATAGAAACATCTACGATGAGAGACAATCATTGATTGGTTGCCTCCTGCACGCCCTACATTGGGGGTCAAGCCCACAACCCCAGGCATGTGCCCTGACTGGGAATCGAACTGTGACTTCTTGGCTCATAGGTCAGTGCTCAATCACTGAGCCATGCCAGCCTGGCTGATTTAGTTTTCTTGAAACTAATCTATCCTATTTATACTTCAGGCTATTGCAGCAAAAGTTGGCATGGACAGTACAACAGTGAATTACTTTGCCTTATTTGAAGTGATCAATCATTCCTTTGGTAAGTGCCTGTGGCTGATATGAAGTTCTGTGTGAGGGTATTTTATTCTAATGCTGTCAGACTGGAGCTCCCAGAAGCTATCAGGCTGAAACTGTTTGCCTAGAGCAGTGGTCGGCAAACTGCGGCTCTCGGTTTGCCACTCTGTTGACTAATGAGTTTGCCACTGACCTAGATTCTCGATTCCAGTAATTATAGGCTGTTGTTGTTTCTTGTGGTTAAGCCCTTATCCCAGTGGTCAGCAAACTCATTAGTCAACAAAGTGGCAAACAGAGACTCGTGAGCTGCATGTGGCTTGTGAGCCGCAGTTTGCTGACCACTGGCCTAGAGAAGAATTTGCAGTCCAGGGGAGATTCTATTTATTAGGATGGACTCCAACAAGCAGACCAGGCAAATCCCATTAAGTCCAAGACAAAAGATATCTGGTCATTGTTGGTTTTTCCCTCTTTTGTAAGTGTAAGTTACTTGCACCCAGGGGTGAAGTGCGATACTTTTATGAGGTTCTTTTATTTATTTATATATATATATATTTATTTTTATTAAATATATTTTATTGATTTTTTACAGAGAGGAAGGGAGAGAGATAGAAAGTCAGAAACATCGATGAGAGAGAGACATCGATCAGCCGCCTCCTGCACACCACATGCCCCCAACCGGAATCGAACCTGGGACCTTTCAGCCCGCAGGCCGACGCTCTATCCACTGAGCCAAACTGGTCTCGGCTTATGAGGTTCTTTTAAATCAGAGGTTCAAAAGTAATACAATCCAATGAAACAGCCTTACAAAAAGGGGTGGTTTGTGTGCTTTGTGTTTTTTGTAGATTTTTAGGACTAGTTTTTTTGTTTTCAGGAGTTAGAAAGAGATAAATTGCTTAAAAGACATTGCTTTAATGTATATCTTTTAAATTTCTTTGTAAATAGATATCCTCTTCCTAGGAAATTTTGTTACATCATGACAGGAAGCTTGCCTTATATATTACTTTATAAAAGCTAGGCATGTTGGTCACACTGGTTGCATTGAAACCACAAAGGGGAGGAAGTCTGAGTGCTTGCCCTGAATGACAGATTTCCTAATTATTTCCTACAGTGTATGGGTCTTCTTCGCACCGAACACACACACACACACACACACACACACACACACACACACACAGAACTAAGACCAGAAATGACATAATATTAATTAATCAGATCTTCCTTATCTCAGAAAAGGGGGGATTTGGGAGGCTTGCGTTAGCCGACTGTCCCAGGTCAGTGTAGAAAAATTTGAATCTCCCTGAAGTGGCCATGTTCTTATTCTTTATCTTGCCAACTCCCTACAGTCTAACTAGGCAGATAGAAATGTGACAAAGGATTGCTAGGGGCACTCTCCCTCCAGGGAGCACACCCATGCCATCCACTTTCCCCTCTCCTTCCCCTCCTCCCCCAGGCACATATCCCTTTAGCGCTAAAGGACCTATGAGACTTGCAGCCAGGGGAGCAATGGTCCTTGTTTCACTGTCCTAAGTATGTTTTTGCTGCGGTCAATAAATGCTTGCTTGCTTTTTAAAAACAAAACAAAGCATTGCCAGGGAACCAGGACACTTGGATTCTAATGTTATTCTTCTTTTCTAAACTTCAGTTAATAAATAAAATAGGAAATATTAAATCTGTCTTTTGCAGTGTTAGAAAGCCAAGTAGCCATCAATCAAAAGAAGAAAAGAGTCTTTTCAAAGAAAATCAATATGGAAATTAAAAGTGGTAGAGTTTTATCCTGCTTGTGCATTATTAAAAAGCGGAAGTAACTTTATTCAAAGACACTTCACTGGATGAATGTCTTAGAGTTGGGGGTGGGGAGAGCCTTGCAACTCTTAACAATAAAAGCAGTTCATTGAGAATTGTCACATGAGAGACTCTGAAAGCACCACAGCTGGGTAAGAGGAGAGGCTTGCTTTAAAGATGTTGAGTGGGCATCACTGTGACTTACTAGATAATGGAGCAGATATTTTCATAGACTTTGTAGTAGATGCTGTCTGCAGCGTCAGCATGTTAACTGAAAAGTGTGTCATTCAGGTGGTAGAATTCAGTCAGTTTGAGCCCGACTGGCCATAGTCATAGTTCTAAGGGATAGGTTTGGAACTATGAGGAAGTGCTCCTTGACAGATCTAAGCCAGGGTTCTAGTGAATGATAATCTGCCATTCTTTATCTGGCTGACGGTATTTTATCTGCAGTTTACACTGAGGAGATTCTTTATATATCTTTTCACTCTAGCTTTCTTTGTTTTGTCTTCTCTTTAGTACGTAAACTGGCACCTAATGAATTTCCTCATAAACTCTATGTCCAGAATTACACATCAGCTGTGCCAGGCACCTGCCTGACCATTCGAAAGTGGCTTTTTACAACAGAAGAAGAAATCCTCTTAAATGACAATGACCTTGCTGTTACCTACTTCTTTCATCAGGTAGGTGAATTGATCTTCCTAGAAAGGCCTGATTTTTTTTTTTTTAATCTGTTTGTATGTAGTGGGTAATTTGCCAATTCAGTGTCAGTCCTTGGGGAACCTGCTTTTTCTCCTGAATCTTAGTTAAATTTGTAAAATGTGCTATCCCATTTCACAAAATATAAATAAGTTTAAAAAGTGAAAATATGCTGGAGTTTAAAATATATTTAGTTAAACAACAGAAAATGAGCATATGGCTATATACCTTTTAAAGTAAATTCTACCAAAATTACACATTCACAGAGCTTAAAGCATTATGTAGTTCTACATAGATTATTATGAAAAATATTAGTTGCTCCCACTTATCTTCATCTCCCCACAAAGGCAATCACTTTCACCTCCTTTAGCTTTGTTTTTTTTTTCTTTCATATTTGCGTCCATGTCTCTGTTATAACTTGGTTATGTTGCTCCTACTTGATTTTTCAAATTCAGATAGTATCTCTTCATTTCCCACTAAAAAATGAGACTCTAGCTTCATTTTATTCTCCATTTTTACTAATACCTGTACCTACCTTTTCATCTCCCCTATCTTTCTAATATAGGCATATTATAATATTTATTAAATCAGTATTCAGTGTTTATATTATTACAACTTTACAAATAAAGAATTTATAGCAGAGCCCTATAAATTGTTGCAATGAGAACATTAGCTAGGAGTCGGAATATCTGGTTCAAGTATAGGCTCTCCATAGGGCATAATCTTAGCATAGCTTTGCTAAGATCTGTTTCTTGACCATATAAGTGGAATCATACAGTATTTGTCTTTTTGTGACTGGCTTATTTCACTTAGCATAGTGTCTCATTCATGTTATAGCAATGGACCAGATTTCCTTCCTTTTTAAGGCAAAATGTTTCATTGTATGTATATGTCCCTTTTTACTTACCTAGTCATTTGTGGATGGACATTGGTTTTTTTCCCCCATCACTTGGCTATTATGAATGCTAGTAGGGACCCAGTGTATGAATTCGTGCACCTTGAAAGGAACTATGGGCCCTGAGGCTGCGGTGGCACAGGGGCGGGTCTTGGCCCATCCTCGGGGTCCCCACTTGGTCCCTGCTGTGGCCCCCAGTTCTCACCCACTGACAGCACGGTGCAATTGGGGCCAGCACTGGCAGCCTGTGTGAGCAATTGACTGCTGCCCCAATCGCCCCTCAGGAGCAGGAAGAGGTAGAGAACCCTTTGGGGGCAATCAGGTCCAGCAGTTGCCGCTCCTACCCACTGACAGTGCTGAGCGATCAGAACTGGTGCCGGGGGCCTGCGTGTGTGCGAGCAGTGGTTCCAGTGCCGGCAGTGGGTGTGAGCAGGGCAGGTGCTGGCAGTAGGTGCAGGCAGGACCAGCGCCAGCAGCAGGTGCGAGCACCCGGCAAGACTGCGGTGTGCGGGAGCAAAGGATTTTCAATAATCACCCGAGGCTTGCCCAGAGGACAGCGACTGGTGCACTGCTTTAGTTGGGCACCCCCACTCACCGCCACCATCCCACTGCGGCCAACGCCCACCATGTTCCCCACACGCCCCCTGGTGGTCAACACACACCATAGCAACTGGTTCGGTTCTGCAATTTGGTCTATTTGCATATTGGCCTTTTATTATATAGGATTATGAGCATGGGTGTGTAAATAAACTTTTCATAATCCTGCTTTTAATATGACCAGATTGAGATTACTGGATTATATGGTAATTCTATTTGTAATTTTTGAGGAACTGCCATACTGTTTTCCATAGCAACTACATACACTATTTTACATTCCCAACATGGCACAAGGATTCAAATGATTTTTTGCTTAACTAGGTAAACATTTGTGCCATTTAGAAAGTAATATTAACTTAATCCTCTTAATTTTAATTATTTTTATGTCATATTTTGATGGTGGGTATTTCATCATTTCCAAGATGCCATCAATTAAAGATGTGCTGTTATTTTATGTGCTGCTAAGAGAGAAAAGAGCTACCAATTAAACTGACATATCATTGATTGTAAGATACATCCCAATTTTAGAGATGATAAATTATGAAAAATGAGCATCTTAGAGTTGATGAGATAATAGTGATGATAATGAGCCTTTTCCTTAAAAAAATTAGTAATATTGAAATTCATAGTAGAATGTATTTAAATTCTGTCTAAATGTAGCAGGTTGTATACACATTTAAGCTACTTCTTCCTGAAGACTTGCTAAAATAATAGTAATGCATTTTAAAGGCGTAAACCTGCAAAGACAAAGAACAGACAGGAAAGGAGGTAGTAGCAGATGAGAGCTGTCAGCAGTTTTCACAAAATGAATGCTTGCATGAATTGAGAGGAGTTGGTGTTTGGTTATTGTGGAAGAATTGGTGAGTCACATGGGTAGTCAAGCAATATAATCTTTTTTCCCCCGTCACCTATTTATCCCCTCTGTGTCCTCAAGCAGTATAATCTTGATTAGAAGTGAAAGAGGAGAGGAGAGAACATTTTTACTGCCGCTTATGAAAATAGTTGGCTGGGAGGAGGGAGGAAAAGGGGGAGAAAATGGGAGACTTCTGTAATATTATCAACAATAAAAAAATATATATATTTTTTAATGTATTTTATTGATTTTTTACAGAGAGGAAGGGTGAGAGATAGAAAGTCAGAAACATCAATGAGAGAGAGACATCGATCAGCCGCCTCCTGCACGCCCCACAGTGGAGATGTGCCCGCAAGCAAGGTACATGCCCCCAACCGGAATCGAACCCGGGACCTTTCAGTCCGCAAGCCGACGCTCTATCCACTGAGCCAAACCGGTCTCGGCAAAAAATATTTTTTTTAAAGAAAAGAAAATAGTTCACTTAGAGTTGTTGGAGTAGATGTTCACTGACCCACTTCTGTCCTAGGGTAATGTTCCAATATTAAAGTGCTATTCCAAGTCAGATACAGTTCTAGGTATTGGGGATACGAATAATAACAAATGCAGTATTTTCTTTCTTTTTAAAAAATATATTTTATTGATCTTTCACAGAAAGGAAGGGAGAGGGCTAGAAAGCTAGAAACATCGATGAGAGAGAGACATCGATCAGTCGCCTCCTGCATGCCCCCTACTGGGGATGTGCCCGAAACCAAGGTACATGCCCTTGATCGGAATCGAACCTGGGACCCTTCAGTCCGCAGGTCAGCGCTCTATCCACTGAGCCAAACCAATTTCAGCACAAATGCAGTATTTTCATTTGGTCATCAGAAAAGCCTTTTCTCTTAGATAAATAACACTTTGTTACATGGGAAATGAAATAGACAATATTTGTTTACCCTTTACTTCTCTCCCAGCCTCCCTGTAGTGATTGGTTTAATTTGGCCTGGAGCAGTCACGTCTTTTGGTGGTTAAATAAAACACACACAAATGGACAGGTTCTTCAGGACGCTGTGAGGCCATCCTTACTGAGCATCCTGATCTCGGTGACTAGATTCTCTGTGCCTAAGTGAGCCCTCATTTGAGTGGCTAGGATTGGGGAGGAATGAGCATAATCTTTCCATTAGGCAGTCTCAGGCAGGACATTAATGTCTGTGTGTGGTTCTTAGAACTTAACAGCTAAACGATGGTAATAACAATGATAATAGTAACCATCTATACTTTATGCAGCTCTTAATATTTGTTATGTCATTTTGTTGTCTCCCTAGAAGATAAGTACTATTCCGCTGTTAAAGACTGAGAAGGTTTTAGTGTCTTACTCAAGTGACATACCTAGAAGTTGAACTATTCTTTTAACTTCATTAATGAACTCACTCTGTTATATAAGTTGTTTTCCCCTTAAAAGACTATGGGAATGATTTCTATCATAGGAAGTTGGCAGTCTTCTGATAAGAGTGGTAAGAGTTGAAGTGGGTACCAGCATGGAGTTGTCCTTGCAGTAACTCACTGAGGTTAGATTCTGCATGCCCTGGACAAATGATTCTATTTATTCTTTTTTCCCCCCCAATGATCAGTTTTCCCCCTATTAGGTTTTAAAATTTTTATTGGGGTGGAATGAGGTTTGGAAGGGGATGCATATTTCATTTAGCTAGACCAGGAG
Organism: Lasiurus cinereus; assembly: GCA_011751065.1. Taxonomy (NCBI): domain Eukaryota; kingdom Metazoa; phylum Chordata; class Mammalia; order Chiroptera; family Vespertilionidae; genus Lasiurus; species Lasiurus cinereus. The sequence continues at coordinate 744,287 of JAAGEH010000292.1, read as the reverse complement.
CTGCTTGTGTCGAAGCATTGGGGATTTTTTTGGTTCATGGTTTCAGATTTATTGCTTTCTCTTCCAGATGCTGCTTCCCTAGTGTAAGGTCTTGTTTCATTTCGTGCTTAAAGTATGACAACATAGCTCTTTTCTCTCTTAGCAGCACATAAAATAACGCGCATATGTCTATCATTTTATTCTCTCCTTAGCTAAATTTGTTTGACACTCATAAACAAATCCATCTTCCTTTAAAAATATTTTTTAATTGCTTATTTTAGCTCCCTACTGTCCTTAAGTCTAAATTCCTGTGCCTGCTTCTTAGGGTCCTTCCTAATCTGTTAACCTATCTCTCCATTGCATCATCTTTAACTGTCCCTTAACCATATACCCTTTATTCAAATTAGGCAAATCTGTCTCCGGAATGTATTTAACCTCAAACCCATTCCTGTTTCCTGACTATAGCCAGTAGATTCTTCTATTCAGCGTGGGCCCCACCAAGTCTTCCTTGATAACTACAATTAGCAATAAGCTCTCATGTTCTGACTGCATGTATCTTACTATCTATACCACACATTTGTGTTACTTCATTGTGACCTTTAATATGGTATTATATGCTATCTTTTAATGTTCTCTAATTGTTCCACATATACAAATGAACCAGATTTAAATCTCTTAACATGAGAAACCAGATTCCTCATGTGCCTAGACAATCGTTGAATACATACCAGACACTCTGCACATGCTGCTTATTCCAGTAAATACATCCAGGAGGCAGAGGGCACCAGTGATGCAATGGTCCATATGCATAAAAGTTATTCTGAAAATAAGTCTCCGTTTCTATTAAGAATGCACTTGATAATGATTTTTACATTTCTTTCTTTCCTGCCTTTGTTTTGGTTCAGGCTGTGGATGATGTGAAAAAAGGCTACATCAAAGCAGAGGAAAAGTCCTACCAATTACAGAAGCTGTATGAACAAAGGAAAATGGTCATGGTAGGTTTATGTCCCATAATCTCCTTAGAAAACAACTCCTCTTATCTCTTAAACTTGTTGTTCCAATCTTTTTTGAAAGATGTTGCAACCTGGTCAGTGGCTTAACTGATTTTTAAAAAGGAGGGGGATATAGGCCTTGGCATAAAGTCCATTGTGTTCCTCTATTTAGCGCATAAAGAGCTTGTTTTGTTATATATAAATATGTAACTTTATTATCAATTAATACCAAATGGAATTCTTTTTGATAGAAAAAAAATCTAAAATAAAGATGTGCAAAACATTTAATATGATAAAGATAAGATTCCGTGAGAATTGATACTAGGTTTTTTTACATTAGAAATTATTTTCGTTGTGATTTAGCGGTGGCAAAATCATTTGCTTTTATAACTTCAATCTCTGCAGTTGCTTAAACATTTATGCACAGTAGTGTTTTTGGTTAGTATCATGTGCTAGAGCTGTACTGGTCAATTCGATGGCTACCATCTTCATGTGGCTATTTAATTTTAACTTTATTTAAATTAAATAAAATTTAAAATTCAATTCCTCAGATGCATTAGTCACACTTCAGGTGTGGAGTAGCACATGTGGCTAGTAGCTACTGTATTAGCTCAGATATAGAACATTTTTATTATCACAGGAAGTTCTGTTCAGAGGGCTGCCTAGAATACTCCTTAAATGTTTTAAAATTAGTTTTTAATTTGTATCAGCCATATATACAAGGATAGAATTGTAAAAAATAAAATTTGTAATGAATACTTACAAAACTTCCACTCATAGAATTTAAAAATTTTTTTTTCTTGGCAAATTCACATATAATTGAAATTTTTCCAATTAGAATTTTTCATGATTTCACACAAGGCAGTTATTGCATTGGTTATGATTCTTATAAATCACTAGAATTTCTTTGTACCTTCTGTACACTTTTTATGAAGGAATCTTCATCTACCTAAATTAATTGGGTTGGAATAAGAATATACAAATTAGCCATGAGGCTTAGCTCATAATCTTCTGTCTAGCTAGAATAGTTATTTTCTCACTTATATGATGAAAAGTAAATTGCCAAAGATCAAGAAACTATCTACAAATGTTCTACATATCAATTAGACTAAAATAGGCAACAAAAAGTATTTTAAATAGAATCAAGTCTATTTGTAGAGTTTTGTTTAAAGGAATTTTAAAATGTGGGAAACAGGATTTTAAAACTCAACTTCCTGTTCTTTAAAATAATGGCATTGTATTTTATATATTAATGCATGATTCTGACCATATTAATGCATTTTTTTTGGTGAAAAGGACCAAATACTAAAGGACCATCAACCTGTGCAGTGGCATTAAAGTAACTTCATAAGGGCCTTTGGTAATACCAGTATTGGTATCTGGTAATACATACTGGTTTTTTGCACATGTAGTACTACTCCAAACACACTATCATCCTTTTATGCATTTTACCAGAAGTACTTGTTGAGCACCGAATGTGTGCTAGGCACAGTATGAGGCGCTAGATAAACAGTCTTGGATTATTCTGTGGCAAAATCTAGAAAATCTGAATTGAACAAATATAGTAATCTATTATGAATCACCTATTAAGAACTCGAGTACAATTGGACCACCGACGTGTTTTCCATGGGTCATTGGAATCAGGTATAAAATATGCTTAAACATTTATGGAATTCTATTGTCTTGAAAACCTGGTACCAACATATAAGTGTATACTAGCCCCATAATACCATAGTCAGATTTTAAAGAAAATCCTACCAAAGTTTGAATTTTAAGTAGTCGAGGCCCAGGGCACAAAATTTGTGCACTGGTAGGGTCCCTAGCTGCTGCCATCCCTTCCCCCGGCTGGCCCCACCCCCTGGTTGAACTCCCGGACAACCTCTGGTCAAGGGGACAATTTGCATACTACACTTTTATTATATAGGATAACTTCATGTGTTCAAGTAGTAATGTTCCAAGACATTAACTTAGTTAGTGGTCATGGTCAGTACATTGAAACCTCAATTCAGATGGACCCTTCAGAGCCCATAAGTCTTGCTTGATACCATTATCTATAGCAACTTAGGATGCTGATAAGCCTAAGCGAGGTCAGATCACTGAGAACCTCAACAATTCAACACACTTTTCAGTTCTAGTTTCTTTTCTATAAAATGGGATGTTCAGATTGCCAACTATCACATAGAATCTTAAGTAATACTCTATACTTCTTGGTAGATAAATAAGTTTTGTGTAAGTGTCCTTGTTTTCCAAATACTACAGAGGATAGCTCATATCTTTGCCATAGTTTGTAAGATCCAGTGTGATAAAAAAATTTTTTTCTACTTAGATTTGGATGGTTGAGAATGTGATGTGCAAGAGACATTTTATCTTTTTTTTTTTTTTTACCCTACCAGAGCAAACATGGAACTTAAGATTTTCTTATGTTGGCATAGCCTGATTTTGCCATTGTTGAACTGACAATTAAGAAATCTTCGTTAGCCGAAACTGGTTTGGGTCAGTGGATAGAGCGTAGGTCTTCGGACTGAAAGGTCCCAGGTTCAATTCCGGTCAAGGGCTTGTACCTTGGTTGTGGGCACATCCCCAGTAGGGGGCGTGCAGGAGGCGGCTGATCTTTGTCTCTCTCTTATCAATATTTCTCTCTATCCCTCTCCCTTCCTCTCTGTAAAAAATCAGTAAAACATATTTAAAAAGAAAAAGAAAAAAAGAAATCTCCATTAGTGTTTCTTGTGAGTGACCCACGTTGGACTGCCAGTTGTGAGTGTACCCCCCATATCCTGCCTGGTTCAGGGTTCAGGATCAGGGTTCGGGCTCTGGAGGAGGCCGCATGCAAATGAAAGAGACTAGACAAGAAAATATTAATTTGAAAATTGGGGGCCAGAGGGAAGCCTGAGAGAGGACAGCGCTTTGCTCTGGCCTTTCGGTCCCTTTTATTCAGGTTGGGATCCACCTACAGTCCTTAGAAAGGCAATTTCCAGTAACAGGCAACCTGTCTTATCAGTAAGGACTTACATGAGACTAAAAGGTGGACGTTGCTTCAGCTCCCTTTGTCTCGACTAAACCGTGGGTGTATGGCTCTGACTCCTGCCAGAGCTCAGGGTTGACCCACCTTCCGGGTTCCTTACCCACAGCTCTCTGCTAGCTTCCAGCAGTTAGTTTCTCAGCATAATTTCTAGTGACTTCATACTTGGCAGTAAGTGGGAAAGTCAGTGTTTCTCAGAGTGGGGTCCCCAGCTGTTTCATGGGACTGGCTTGTGAAGCCTGCTCCCAGTGCAGCTGACTGACCCGCCTCGCATTTACTGAGCCAGAGTCTGGGGGGCTGGGACCGGGCATGTGTTGAGATTGTTACAGAAGCACCCGGTCATTCTGAAACTTAAGCTGCTCGGGGGCCTGAAAGAGTTGGCTCCTGACGTTCCTCTCAAGCACTTAACTTCCGTCTTTACCTGTTTTGACCGTTGGCAGGTGGTTTGGGAGACAGAGAGTTCTCCGGAATGGACCTTAACCCACTCACCTAGAGTGTTCTGCTCTGTTAGGTACCGAGTCCCTGCTTTACTGGGTCCTATTCCTGTACCGACCTACCTTGCTAAATACCGAACTTCCACAGAATATCCCATGCCATACCTTTCTTTTCTCTGTTCTAATGTGGGCCACCATCTGAGTGGTATGTGAATCAAGGAAGATTACTTAGGATACATATGTACTAAAAAAAATTTTTTTTAATATACTTTATTGATTTTTTTACACAGAGGAAGGGAAAGGGAAAGAGAGTTAGAAACAACGATGAGAGAGAAACATCCATCAGCTGCCTCTTGCACACCTCCTCCTGGGAATGTGCCCTCAACCAAGGTACATGCCCTTGACCAGAATCGAACCTGGGACCTTTCACTCTGCATGCTGACGCTCTATCCACTGAGCCAAACCAACTGGGCTGTACTCAAAATTTAATCTGAGAAGAGAATGGACAGGAAAATTTTGTGTTTAAAATAAATCTGTTTGTAAACAAAAACTCACTTTTCTTTTGGAAATTTGGGGTGTATATAAACTTTAATATTTCTTCCCTTTATGCTTTGTGCAAGTCCAGGAATGTAGAGATTGCCTACCTACAGTTGAGAAATGCTGCCTGACCTGAGAATCTTGAAAACCTTAAGTTTCCCCAATGAAACTACTAAACTCTGTCGTCTCATTAAGGCCACAGTGCCCTTAGCTTTCACTCACGTTATTTTATAACTGTGCCATTAGGAATTCCCCTGCAGGTCCTTTGTTTTCAAGGACTACATTTCTGAACATGGAGGGATAAGTCTGCTGTTTTTATTTAAAGGAGAAAGAGAGGGGACATGTATTATGTGTCTGGTTCTGTGCTGGACACTACGTGTACCTTCTCATCTCCTCCTTAAAACAGCCATGCAGGAGTTATCCCAGTTTTGCAGAAGAGGGATGGAGCCTGAGGAAGGAGGATTCTTACCCAAGTTCATAAAGCTTGTCAGAAGCAGAGCTAGGACTTGAATCCATTTCTGTCTGCCTCCAAAGCGCATGCTTTTCCCTACATCAGAGAAGAGAGGGTGGCGGCAATGTCCTTTATCTCTAGATGATGGAGGGGAAGCCTCTGTCTCTTCTCCCTTCGTAAGGCACAAGGCCTCTCTCGGTGTTTTCTGATCCCCGCCATCTACAGGTAACTGAAGTTTATTGGAGTGTTATGCCTTTGCTTCTCTCCAATACTCCACACGCATCACCAGTGTTCCCTGTTCTTCCGTGTGAAACGCAAGGCTATTTGCTTGTTTCTCGGGCAGTCCCTGAGTCTCAGAGTCCATGAGTCTTTTTTTTTTAATCTTTTCCCTATTTCTCTTCTGTTTTCTTTTTATATATATATATATAATTGATTTTTTTTTTACAGAGAGGAAGAGAGAAGGATAGAGTTAGAAACATTGATGAGAGAGAGACATCGATCAGCCGCCTCCTGCATGCCCCCTACTGGGGATGTGCCTGCAACCAAGGTACATGCCCTTGACCGGAATCGAACCTGCGACCTTGTGGTCCACAGGCCGACGCTCTCTCCACTGAGTCAAATCGGTTTCGGCTCTCTTCTATTTTCCTTCCTACTTGTCTTCTTTTACTCTCTCCTCTCTTACCTCAAAATAGTAAGTTGAGTGAAAGAGGGCAGCCCTTAATTGTAGAGGAGAAAGAACAGAGTTGAGTTAGGGTCAGTAGTTGAGAGGCCTCTAGATTGGGCTCATGCATTACACCTGCCACTTGATTTTGGTCCAGATGCTTTTTAAGGAGACCGAGGGGCTGGTGGGGCTGATTTGAGCGCTAGAAGAGAAAAGATCAGTAACCAAGAAATTAAATCTGGCTTACCATTTATTATTATTACCTGTGGTATTAAAGTCTCAGGCAGCTTAATCATCATCGCTGAGTTCATTGTAACTTTTGATGGGAGCAGAGTTGGGGAGAAACATTAGCCCATTTTCTTAATTATAAGGATAGATTCGATTCCCATTCCCTAGATCCAGTGAAAACAGAGGGTCCGTGTGGCATTGTGGGTTTCCTTCTAGTCCTAGCAGCTTTGGGTAGTGTCTCTTCTGGCTTTATTTTTTTTAAGGAGAGAAAGGTTGGAGGTTGGAAGTGGGCTAAAGGGTCATCTTGGAGTCCTGTCCCAACTTAGGCGTGGGCGTGAGGCCAGAGGCACGGTCTTTGGGTTGTTGGGCGAGAAGTGTCTGTGTTCTTGTGCCATCTCAGCAGTCTCCATGGTGGTCAGTTCCATAGCAACATGCTTTCCCTTCCCTTTTTTCCCCAGTACCTCAACATGCTAAGAACTTGTGAAGGCTACAATGAAATCATCTTTCCGCACTGTGCCTGTGACTCCAGGAGGAAGGGGCACGTGATCACAGCCATCAGCATTACGCACTTTAAACTTCATGCTTGCACTGAGGAAGGACAGCTGGAGGTGAGGGTTCAGCATGGGGCTGGGGCTGGGAACCCTGGCGATACTTTGATATTCACTCTCTTGTGTTTTAGTTCTGGTCGTGGAATGATGTCAAAACTGTTTGGGGTAGATAAATACACACTAGATTCACGCTGATCCTCACCTTTGTGTTACCCTGACTTTTATTCTTCTGTCACCTATCCCTGACGTGATGCAGACATCTTCACACACTTCTTTTTTGCTGCCTGGCTCAGAACCGTCTTACTAAGTTTCTCAAGCTTACACTCTTGTTCTCTGTTGTTTAGAACCAGGTAATAGCATTTGAATGGGATGAGATGCAGCGATGGGATACAGATGAAGAAGGAATGGCCTTTTGTTTTGAATATGCACGAGGAGAGAAGAAGCCTCGATGGGTTAAAATCTTCACACCATATGTGAGTGGTAGACGGGGGTAAGGGTTGGGGAGGGTGGGGGAGCATGCTTGGGGAGAATAGGTTGGGCTTAAAGTTCTTAAACTCACTGCTTACGTGGAGAGAGCTGCAGAGAGCAGTGGACGTGAGATCGAACCTGTTTGAATTCTAGAGCCCGGGTTCTTCCTGTCTTTCCTTGGGGCACCACTAGGATTGGCAATTTCACATCCCGCCTGACTCACAGTTACCACTAGAAGGAGCCAGAGAACCGTAGTTGAGCCAGGCCTGGGGTGTTGTCAGTGTTTTTCTGTAGGCTGAGAAAGTTTGGAAGGTGGGGTGGCTCAGGGCAGAAGCTGAAAGGCATGGATGGCCTGGGGTACCTGGCCCTGCGAAGTCAGTGAGTGTTGCTGTGTTCTTTTTTCAGTTCAATTACATGCACGAATGCTTCGAGAGGGTGTTCTGTGAGCTCAAGTGGAGAAAAGAGGTAATTCTAAACAAACTTGAATTGGTTATTTCATCTTTGTTTGTTAAAATGTATAGGCTTACGGCCACATAACCTGGGGCCCTTCCTCCATCTACATCTTTCTGGGACTGTTGGTTAGGCTGCTGACCCCATGTGAGCCAGGATACTCTTACAGAGCGGGTGAGCTTTGGATGCTAAACAGACTGTAAAAAGCCCTGCTTCTTCCTTTGTCGAGAGCAAGATGGGGAGCGTGCGGCCCATGGGCTGTATGTGGCCCCAAAAATGATTTGGGCTGGCCCTGCCGAGTCATTAAGGGGTGAGTGAATTAAATGTTTGGCCAAATGTAGCAGGCTGATTTTTAAGTTGATAATTTTGTATGGCCCGTGAATGAAAAAGGTTCCCACCCCTGGTCTAGAGGATGGCCATTGGCTGCAGGCTACCCATCTCTCATGACTTCATGGACCCCCCCCTCTGCCTGATTTTATCAAAGTGCCCTCCATGCTGTTCCTGACCCAGAAGGGCAGCTGGCCTCAGTTTTAGCCGCTCAGGCTAACCATGAACGCGTGTGTGGGGGCAGGCCTTTGCCCTGCTTTCCTGCTGTCAGTGTGTACAGTGCTGGAGCAGGATTATTAGCTGCTTAGTCTCAAAGAAAATGTTCCCGGGGTTCAGCAGTAGCGTCAGGAACACAAACATGTATATTCTTGGTATAGGAGAGAGCACACTGATCTTTGGCACAGGATTCTCTCCTGGCTTTTTTCCCTATGATTTTGGGCAAAGCAGTCTCCCTAGAGTCCAGTTTTCGCATTTTGTCTCATGTGTAAAATGGGAAGGCTGAGCCAGATAATAATAGCCAGGTCCCTTCCAGCTCTGAAGGCTGTGACTCTAGATGGGAAGTTACAGTGGGAAGAGGCCCATCCAATCCAGTCAGCCAGTCGTGCGTTTTCTGATCGCCTTCAAACGGCTGCCTCCAGAGGGGAGGAGATGTAGACACCGAAGGCTCCCCAATAACTCTACTTTTTTTCTTTCAGAACATTTTCCAGATGGCGCGGTCACAGCAGAGGGATGTGGCCACCTAGCCTTCCCTCACCCCCTTCTCTCCACCTCCATCCTCTCACCCCTGCGTCTCCCATGTCAGACAGAGTAACCATTAACACAAAGGAAGAGGAAAAGGAAAAGTCATTATACTCAAAGCCCCAAACTAAATAATAATAATCCTTCTGAATGTCATGTCTCTGGAATTGAGCCGGTAGAAAACAACAGATTGGTCAGCACCGGGAGGCACCCGAGTTAAGACAGGAACAGGAATGAGCCCAGCCAACCCGCCGGAGGCTCTTTGTCCTTTCGCTGGGCCTCGCACCCACAGACTCTCCATGTGCTATATTTTTAAGACTGGAACTCTGAACTCCATCCATTTGCACTGTTCATACATATATATGTATGTATGTAAAAATTATATATACACAAATTAGCTGCACGTGTATACATATATATATTTCTTTTTAAATTTCATATTGATGGCAGTACCTTTTTTAGCTTGTGTTTTTACACACCTTTCACTAGAATTCATGACTTCTTTCTTGCTCTCTTTCTTTTGAAACAAACTTTAAAAAAGAAAAAAAAATTTACAGGGAAAATACCTCTCCTCGTGAAGGACTCGAAAAGTTTACAACCTGCTTGGGTTTCCCCCCCTTTTTTGTATGGAGTGAGGGTTCTGGCTCATGTGTGACGGTAGAGTCTGAGGAGCAAGGAGCATAGTTTCTTTTTCTTCCAAGAAGCTGTTGGAGAGAAGTGAGGGGTGTGTTCCTAAGGGCAGCTGGGCTGCGGTCTGCAGGGGCGTCTGCAGGCTCCGTGTGGTCTCTTCATTCCAAGACATCTTTCCTGGTCTCTCCGACTCTCCCGCTCGTGGCCTTGCAGCCACATTCCCCATCTTCCTGCTTCCCCAGGGCCCCTGCATGCTCTCCCTCCCTGGGCTGGAACGGGAGGGGGAGCGCAGGAGGGCAATGCCACAGGAACCTGAAACACCTCTGGTCCTAACTTCCCTGCTTTTCTGCAGCAGAGGTAGGACTAGGGACCAGAGTTAACGGTGACACCTTGAGGCACGAAGATTGGATGTAGGTAGGGGAAAGGAAGGAAGAAATGCCCTGTGTACATAAGCTTTTCCCTACTCGGTGTGTGACCAGTAACCGCCCATAACTCTTACATTCTCTGTGACTTCCTCAAACAGCTGGCAGCACCCCCAGGCCTTGGGGAGACTTGGGATGGGTCAGTGGTCTGTGTGACCCAAACTGCATCCATCCCCGCAGCTGAGGGCCCAGGAAGGAGCAGCGGGAATATGGTTTAAGGAAAAGGAGACTGAAGGAGAACCTTTCTGTCCCTGTAAGATCTCACCTGCCGTTGCAGGCAGACCTTGTGAGGTCTGAGAGCTACCCCCGGGCTGGGGTTCAGGGTTGACCGGAGCAGGGGGAGCAGGGCAGCCTTGCTGGCCCTCGGGCTCTGTCTCTAGCTGATTGCCCCGGGCGCTAAGCCAGGCTCCGGGGCAGCGGAAACACATCTTTGAACCTTCTTTTCCTTTCCCTTCTCCCCCTTCCGAACAAAAACCTCCGCAGGGTGGCACTTTGGCTTTGTCTAACTGGGAGGCAACCAGAGTTGGTTGTAGTCCACTCCACTGAGCAGTGTTGGGGTGCTTTGAGATTTCTGTTTTTAGAGCTTGTTTTTGCAAATCATTGTGAATCTCCTTTCACTCTGTTATCCTGGCAGCTGTTTGCCCCAGGGGAGTGTAGGGTCCTACCGGACATCCCGTCTTCCCTCCCCTACTCCACACCCGGGCAGAATCCGAGCGCAGTGCTGCGAGGTCCAGAGGGCGGTCCCTGATCTGAAGGCTTTGTCACGGGATTAACTTCCTTGGCTGCCATGAATTTAATAATGAGCCAAGGGACCCTGGAAAGAAGACGCGTTGATTTCCCACTCCTACATGCTAAAGAGGCTTTCGAGGTCAGCTTTGTTCAAACTATAAAAAATCGTAGCAGTTTGCCCCGTCCCCTCATCGAGGGCTCGGAGGCCCTGTGGCAGCCCACGTGTGAGACCTCTGCATGTGAGACGCCGTGGGGTGCCCCCAGGATGGAAGCCCCTTGGAGTGGACAGGTGCTGCTCTGTCCCCTTTCTGGCACACTCACTCGGTGCTTTGGAGAGTGGGTGAAGACCCACAGATTGGCGGTTTGTAGGAACAGCCCCGCTGGAGGCTGTAGCACTGAGCACCCAGCTGCAGCACATAGGGGCGGCCCGGGGACAGCGTCTTGGCCCACAGCAGGCGCCCACAGAGGCCGCGAGCACTGGCCGTGGAGCTCCGGAGGACCCCCTCTTCTTTGCATGAAGCAGTGTTAGTGTGACACTCCTTTCCCCTGCTCTGTGTTTCCTTTCTCTCACCCCCGCCCCCTTCTTGGTCCTGGGTTCTGCCCGGGGAGGCTTCCTCGGCAGCGTGTCTCTGGGGAGTGGAAGGGCTCGCTTCCCTCTGCCCTGCCCGGGGAGCCCGCAGCATGTGCCTGGCCTCCCGCCGGCCTCCCTCCCTCCACACCCAGTTTCTATCTTTGGGCAAAGCTCCGCCTTTTCCTCATCGGGAGCAAACGCAGGCCCTTAGAAGCCTGTCCCCACAGAAAGGTTTCCGGGGCCACGCTTGGGGCGCTGCTCTTTATATTTAGATTCTGCTCTCCCTTCTCTGCCCTCCCTGCCCTAGGCCTAAGCTCAGCACAGGGAGTGCTCGGAGCAACTCAGGCCTGGAGGGAGCTCTCGGGGAGGAAGGAGATCAGCGCTCAGTAGCCCATGCCTGGCCATCTGGTTCCACCCTGTAGTCACCAGGCCAAAGCTTGGGGCCATCCCCTCTGTAGCTCCTAACCCAACACGGGGAGCAACAGGAGAGGGCATTGGCAGGAGGTGGACCTCGCTCTCATCTCAGAATTTCCCATCTTAGGGGTCTGGCTCCTAGGAGGCAGTCTGCTTAAAAGGGGCTGCATCCGGGTTGGTCTGGAGCGCCCAGCCCTGGCGGGACTGCTGGGCCCTCCCTTCTCTGGGGTGCGCGCTGGTGGATGAGGCAGCAGGAGGAACGTTCAGGCTGTTGGACTCCCAACATTCACTAGATTCATGGGTCACGTTCGCTTCCTTTTGGAGGGAGGAGGATGTGGTGGAATAAACACCGAGAGTGGAGAGGGATGGGTGTGCGTTAGCACCTCATCTTCCAGCCCCACCTCCCTTCTTCCTCTTCTCCCAAACCCACGCACATCATGCCAGGCCTCGCTCACACCCGGACGACATCAGCTCACTCCTCAGCAATAATCTCAGGTGTGGGGGAAGCCGAGGGCTCTGGGGGGGATCGGAGTAAAGAGGGGAGTGGCACGGGGTGAGGCACGCGGCCAGCTGCTCAAGTTGACACCAGTTTTCCGTCCTGCTCCCTATTTAAGCCAGTGAGCTGGGCTTCAGTTTTCCCAGGCCATGCACACTTTTAATTTATTTGAGAGAAACTCTAATTGTATTTTCACTGCAGTATCTTGTATTTTTTATTTGTGATTTAAGAAATGTGAAGAGAAAATACACAAGACACATAATGGCTAGCAGTGTTTCTTTCATTCCTGGTTCTAGAGCTAACCACTCTAAAATGGTTTGGTAATGTCACTTAGTGTAATTAATTGTAACATATTCTTTTAAATAAATTGATTTATTGATGAAACTATTCTTTGGTTTCCTAGGTTACAAATCCTTTGGGTTGTGTGGGAAGCAGTGTAGGAGGGACCTTTGAGATTTGAGTTCGAAGGGTCAGTCTGGAAATGGGAAGGAACATTTAACCAGTCACCCCGAGTCACACGTGGTCTGAAGGCAGGCGGTGGGGAGGCCTCAGGCTGCACAGAACCCACCTGGGCTCACAGGCTCCTCCCTGGGTTTCCTGCAGATCCTGGCAGAGCCTGGGGACACATCTTAGTCCCCCAACCCCAGCCACATGTAGACTGTCATTTTTCTACTTATGTATATACCGGAGGCCCTCAGCCTGGTCTGTGCCCTCACAATCTGACCCCTCAGCAGTGTCGGACTTCCTGCTGTGGCCCCGTCCCCGCAGGCCTGCAGGGATCGGGCCGAAACTGGCAGCCCGATGTCCCCCGAGGGATACAGCAGTGCACGAAGTGGCAGGTGGCTGGGGAGGAGCCGGGGCCAGGCGCCATGCCACTCCCATCATCCCCAGCCCAGTGCACGTGCCGCCATCGCCCTGGGGAGTGCTGCCATGGAGGCAGGAGAGGCTCATGCCCCGGCGGCTGCACTTTGCCAGCCATGAGCCGGCATCTGGTGCCCGATGGTCAGCTGAGTGGCGCTCCCGCTGTGGGAGTGCACTGACCACCAGGGGGCAGCTCCTGCATTGAGCATCTGCCCCAGTGCACATTATATATAATTTTTTAATTGATTTTTTTTTTTTTAAAGAGAGAGGGTGAAGGAAAAGGGAGAGAAGTAGAAACATCTTAAGAGAGAAACATTGACCGGCCACCTGCACACCTCCTATTGGGGATTGAACTCGAAACCTGGGCATGTGCCCTGACTGGGAATTGAACTGTGACCTCTTGGTTCGTGGGTTCATGGATGCTCAGCCACTGAGCCGAAGCTCAACTGTAGATGGGGAAATGGGGATTCGCGAAGGAGTTATTCAGACCCCCCACCACCCCATCACCCGTAGTCCCTGGAACTGAGGATGTTTTTCTTGACGCCTGTTCGTTTCTGTGACTGAAAGGCGTCTCCCGATTCCTGCTATTAACCTGTCAGCTCCACTCTTCCGCCTCCAGAAGTTCTTTTCCTTCCCTCTTCTCTTCATGCTGCCGTTAACGTGAGAGCAGCACCTCGATTATGATAGAAGAAACTGGTGCTGTTTCATTTTGCTTGGTCTGACGTGAGGTGATGCTGTTGTCACCCTATTTGTTCTCTGTCCCATTTTATTACTGAGGCTAACAGAGCCATCCCTCCTGTACACCCTTCCTTCTCCGTTGAGACCAGCAGGCCTGAAAAACCTGTTGGTACAAGGAAAAATCTGGAGCCTCCTTTCTGTCTCAGATGGCCGCCTAAGTTTTGCTGACAAAGGGCCTAGAGCAGCGGTTCTCAACCTGTGGGTCGCGACCCCTTTGGGGTTCGAACGACCCTTTCACAGGGGTCGCCTAAGACCATCGGAAAATGCAGATATTTGCATCACGATGCATAACAGTAGCCAAATTTCATGGTTGGGGGTCACCACCCCATGAGGAACTGTATGCAAGGGTCGCGGCCTTAGGAAGGTTGAGAACCGCTGGCCTAGAGAATCCCCGCCCCAAAGTCATTCTGTTTCCTCTAAAAGATGCTCTGTGCTTCCTTCATCCCCTCGTTCCACCTTGGTCACCCACTGCTTCTCTGGAGAAAGTGGCCGAAGCCTTGCCCGGAGGGCACAGCTCCTCGCAGGCAGCAGTCAGTGAGGCCTTCCTCAGTTTGTGCGGACCGGAGGCTGCCAGGAGGGAGGACACTTCCCGCCCTGTTACATGCCAGCCCCGGTGCCCGCCTGTCAGTCAGTCACTCTGGGAGAAAGAAGCCCTTTGGGCCGAAACCCCTTCCTCTTTCTGTCCTGACCCAGACACTTGCCACGCCACACAGGCAGCTGAGGGGGAAACTCATAATGTTGGCAGCAGCTCCTGCCGTCCTCACACACACACCCCTCTTCCCGTCTCTGAACGAACACACACACACACCCTCCATTTAGTTAGATTCCAGTGCCTGGCTAAGAACCCTGGCTGGGTTCTCTTCCTTCTGAGGAAGGTCCCCTCCCTGATCTCTCCCGAGCCCGGAGACCCTTCCTCCCGAAACAGTGCCCGCAGACACCCTCTGCGGCACTTCGCACGGTGCGGCTCGCTGGCACTCTTCTTGGCGCGGGCAGTTCCCTGAGACCGTGGTGGGCAAACTCGTCCGTCAACAGAGCGGCAGGCTGCCGGCCACGGGCCTAAGAGGCCAGAGTGTGGGCCGAGGCGCAGGGTGCGGAGTTCTCCTCACAGAACAGCCGGGGCCCAGGTGGTGGCGGGAGGGTGAGCGCGTTTTAACACGTTTTATTGTTCTTGGGTTGTATTTTTTTCAGGGGTTTGGTCCAAAAGAGGTTTGACAACATAAAAGGAACGGGAGGGGGGTGGGCACTGAGAAGAGGCCTAGCAGCAGTGGCCCCCGTGCCCTAAGTCAGACCCCCTGTGTGAGCCCCGCCCCAGTCCCACAGCAGTCACAGGGAGTCCAGAGCCTTCGGCGCAGACAGTCACCGCCTGCTCCCTGGGGTCTTTGCCTCGAGTCAAAGCTGTGCAGAGCGGCCACAGCGTGTGGGCAGGTTCAAGCCTCGGGCTGATGTGAGGGCACAGCGTGGAGGGCCGAGCCTCCCAGCACCACGAGAGCCCCCAGCTGGAGTTGTGAGGTGAACCTAGGGCCCGAACACGTGGCCCCACGTGCCTGAGTGACGTGGGCTTGATAGGGTTCAGGTGCACGTAATTGAGTAGATTGGAAACCCACGAGAACGTGGTAACCACGGCCTCCCTCTGCCTCGGGGCGTCTGGTGTAGTTCAGGCGCTGTCGCTCGCTCTCCCTCAGAGAGGACAGCGTCCCACCCAGACCAGCTTTCATCCTCTCGTCTGTCTTTTCGCCACCCTCTCAGGCTCACCGAACCCGGCTGAGCTGGCGCCCGGGGCTGAGTATGCCAGGGCCGCCACAGGGCACAGGTGGCTGACCTGTGAGAGGAGGGCATCGAGGCCTGGGGGTCTGACAACCTGGTGCAACCCCCGCAGCGCCATGGCTCCGGGCGGGTGATCACCTCCAAAGCCCCCTTTCCCTGTGTGTGACGTCACTTCCTGCCTCACAGGGGGAGGGGGTTACAGGAGGAAGTGGAAGCTGTGTGATGGTGGGGGCACAGCTAGCTCCCCTGTCCTGCAGGCCGGCGCAGGGCAGGTTGGAAGTCCTTGGCCTTCGGAGGGATGGGGGGGGTACAGGAGGGGCCTCCACAGAGTGTGGGGTCGTGGGATAGAGGCCTGGGCACCACGCAAAGGCCTGGGTGGGCCCTTCCGGAGAGTTCCCCCCTCAAACCGCACTCTCTCCACTTCCCTCCTCCCAATGTGCACAAGCCCCCACCCTCAGCCTTCGGGGACTCTTTTCCGATGCTTTTAATATTTTTTTCTTTATTTAGACAGAAAAAGACGAACTCTTTAAAAGTAAAATGCAATAAATAAATAAGTTAAGCATAGAGAAACGTCTGAAACTGACTCCCCGGTCTCCCCCACACCACCCCCACCCCCACCCACTGCTTTCCCCTAAAACCGTTTTCCTAAAGAAAAGCCCCTTTACCCCTCCCCACAGCCCTCCTCCCTAAAACCCGATTACCCCCGAAGCAGAGGGAGGAATCCAGAGAGAAGAAATCCAAGGGAAAACATTGTCTGAACTCCCCGAAGGGGGAGAGAGAGAGAGAGAGAGAGAGAGAGAGAGAGAGAGAGATGGCAGCGTCCGGCGGGCCGGGCTGGGTAACGCACGCACGGCTGGTGGTGGTGGTATTTACACGGAGGGACCAGCAGAGACTGTAAACATTTTTGGGGGTTCGGGGAGGTCTTTTCCTCGTGAAAGGAGGAGGGTCTCTGTGGCTGACTGGCGGAGAGGCGGCCCTCGGGGCTCCCCTACACCCTCCTTAGAGGGGGGGCCCTTAGGGAGGCAGTGAGTTTCAGGGCTGGGAGCCCGGGGCGTAGGGGCGTCCTACCTCTAGCTGAGGGTGGCACGGAGCAAGAACCAGCTTCTGAGAGGCCCCTGATGTGGGGAAGAGGCTGGGGCGGGCGGGCGGGGAGCAGGCGGGAGCCCCACGCGCGGCCCCCCCTCCCCGCTTAGCTAGAACAGGCCTCCCCCTGGCGGGGACGCGGGTGCGAAAGCTGGGCGCAGGAGGCCCCGCAGAAGGCAGGTACCCCGAGCCTGCGGGCCTGTCCGCCGCTCCCTCACAAAGGCCTGGAGGGCACCTGGGAGGAGACGGGCCCGGGCGGAGAGGCGGCGGCAGGAGGGGGGTGTCCTGTGCCCCCCGGGCCCCGCAGAGGCCCAGAGGTGTGCGGAGAGGGCCGGGTGGGCCCGTCCCGTGGAGTCCAGGCCTGTGGAGGAAGGAGACGCCGTGACGCCATGGGGCAGGAGGCCCGCGCAAGGGCCTGGCCGGGGGGAAGGGGAGCGGCTGGAGTGGCTGAGGAAGGCATGTCACCGAAAGGCCTCAGTCCACGGAACCAGCCGGCCCCCGGCCTTTGGACGGGGGGCAGGGGTGGAGGAGGTGGAGGGAGGGCAGATGGGACAAGAAACCCAAGTATCAGGAAGGAAATACTCAAACAGCCCGTGAGAACAGAAGGATGGGAAGATACAGACGGACCAGAGGGGGGAGAGGGGCCAGGAGACAGACAGCAGACAGGCAGGCAGAGAGGAGGAGGAGGAGGAGGAGGAGGAGGAGGAGGAGGAGGAGCAGGTGCGGTGTGGGGACAGACACCTGAGGAGAGAGCAGAGGGCAGGGGGGAGGGCAGAGCAGGCGGGGGGAGCCCAGGCCCCCCAGGAGCGCGCTCATTCCTCTCGGGAAGGAGCGGAGAGAGCCAGGGAGGAATGCACGGACACAGACCACAGTCACCAACCACTGTCCACCAAGCACATCCCGCGAGCGCCCCGGCCCTGACCCTGGCCTGCGGGCGCTTCCCTCCGCGGCCCCTCCCCGGGTAACAAACAGTCGGCTCCAAAGACAACACGCTCGTTCCATGCAACTTACAGGGGCCCGGAGCAGGGGTCCGGGGATGGGGGCTTCGGCCGACAAGACACGGGCCCTGGGCTGGGGGCCCCCGGGGTGGGGGGAGTTAAGCAGCCAGGATTGTGGGGGGGAAAGGGGGAGAAACAGAAAACGTGGGTATTGTTCTTGGGTTGTATGTTTTTCAGGGGTTTGGTCCGAAGGAGGTTCGACAACACAAAAGGAACCAGAGCCCCCAGCTCTAGGTTGTGAGCGGGGGGGTGGAGGGGCCCTTCAGTGAGATTCACAGAGTCCGGCATTGCAGCCTCTGCCACCTGAACCACAGCTGTTTCCGGGGGGCCTGAGGCTGGGGCTCCCCCCAGGCTGTCCTGTGCACTCTCCACTGGCCCTGGGATCCACTGCCACAGACAAAACCACCTGGAGTCCAGGGCACTGGGACCTGATACAGTGGGACCTCGAGATACGAGTTTAATTCGTTCCGTAACCTTGAGGCGTGGGAAACTATGAGACGCTCAAGTTGCCGTAAACTGGTGGGTCGTGTGCAGCTGGCCCATCCGAGCGATGACTCCTATCTCAAATGTTGCTCGTATTTCAAAGCAAAAACCGCTCGCTCGACGGCTCGTATCTCAAAAATCTCGTGTTAGGGCACTCGTATCTTGAGGTACCACTGTATTCCAGCAGCCGGCGAGTCTACGACCCTCCTCAAACCCTACTCCCACCACTCCAACCCCGAGGAAACCAGCGAGACACACACAGACACAGGGACACAGCAGACGAACGAGGCCGGATATTAGGGGAGACCTGGGGGGTACACACAGATACAGAGGCGTTGCTCTCTCTCGGGTCACTGTGCGTGTACGTGTGTGTGTGTGTGTGTGTGTGTGTGTGTGTGTGTGTGTGTGTGTTGGGGGGTGAGGCTTGGATGATTGAAAGCCAGCCAGAGGCAGGGCCTTCCTGCGGCCGTGGGGAAGCGGGGAGCAGGCTGGGGGGGGCGGGCAGGCGGGCTGCCGTGTGTGCCCAGAGCACAGAGCACGGGCACCGGCCGTGGAGAAAGAAGCGCCGGACAGGCGCAGGACCCACCTGGGGCCCTCAGTAGGGCCGGTTGGCATCCTTAGGCCGCTTCAGCTGGACTTTGAGGCGCTTCATGCCGATCTGGAAACCGTTCATGGCCTGGATGGCCGCCTGGGCGCTGGCCGGATTGTCGAAACTCACGAAGCCTGGGATGTGATGAGATGAGGGGGGGGGCATGAGGCCGGCCCAGCACCCGCCGCTGCCTGCAGGCCCCTCACCCGCCTGCAGAGGGCCCAGCGCGGCAGGCAGTGGGCAGGATCCTCGATGGCTGTGCACAGAACAGAGGGGACCATCTTCCCAGCGATCGCTGAGGGGAGCCCCTTCCTCGGCCTGGGTGGTCGTGAACCCCCCCGCCTCCAGACCCTAAATGACTCCTGAGGCAGGAGGACAAGGACGTTGGCTTTCTCCCCGGAGCCTCGCAGGCGGAGGCCTGAAGCCTTCCTTTCGGAAACCAGAAACCCCTGGCAGAGCCCCACACCTCCGGGAGCGTGGGTTTGCTGGGTCGCAAGGGAAAGGGGACCCTGGCTTTCTGGCAGAGAGGCAGGCCTGGGCAGCAGCTGGGAGGGGGTGTCCGGTGAGCAAAAATGGTGGGGTTTTCTGACGCTTGGACAATCTGGATCCCCAGTACCGGGGCCCACGGCAGCCATCGGTGCACCAAATGTACCAGGCCTGGTCCTCATTTGGAATTTGGCAAAAAGTGTGCCACAATTTACAGTGGTACCTCAAGATACGAGTTTAATTCGTTCCGTAACCTTGAGGCGTGGGACACTATGAGATCTCGAGTCGCGGTAAACTGGTGGGTCGTGTGCAGCCGGCCAATCCGCGCGATTACTCCTATCTCAAATGTTGCTCGTATTTCAAAGCAAAAATCGCTCGCTCAAAAAACCTCGTATGTTAGGGCACTCCGTATCTCGAGGTACCACTGTATCTCCTGGGATCCAGGTCGTCGTATTCTTACCAAAACACTTGCTCTGATTGGTGGCCCGGTCCACAAAGACTTTGGCTGAGATGACGTGGCCAAAGGGGACGAACATCTGGAGGATCTCGGAGTCCGTGAACTCCTGGGGCAAGTGGTAGATGAAGATGTTGCAGCCGTCAGGGCCTGGGTGGCAACAGACAGGAAGCGCTTGGTGCGGGGCACAGACTAGGCAGAGAAGGCCTGGGAGAGCGGGTGCTGGCGGCAACGCGGGCCAGGGTGCCAGCCACCACCTCTCGCCACCCAGGGGGCTGGAGCTGGGCTTGGCCCTGGCCCGAGGGAGTCCAAGCCCTGGACCGGGGCACCCCTCTCCCCCCGGCCGTCAGCTGGGCGCCCCAGGCTGCACCTTCCCGCTGCTGCTGCTGCTGCTGCTGTTGCTGCTGTTGCTGCTGCTGTTGCTGCTGTTGCTGCTGCTGCTGCTGCTGCTGGGGCGGGGGCGGGGGCTGCTGGGCGACCAGGGCCGGAGGCTGCGGGAACGCGGGCGCGACCAGGCTGTAGGCTGCGGGGTAGGCTGCTGGGATGGGGAGACAGAGAGCTCCTGGGGCTCCTGAGAGGCCCTGGGCCCAGCCGCCCGCCAGCCCTGTCTCCCCGCCCCGGCCCCGGCCTGGCTGGGCCTCTCTGGCCGCTCACGGCCCGCTCCGGGCCGCCTGGCGGGCTCACCTGTGTAGTGCTGCATCCCCGCGTAGGCCTGCTGCAGGGGGTCCACGGGGGCTGCGGGGCTCTGGGCTGGGGGGCAGAGCAGAGGCCGGCAGGTGGGGACCGGGCCTCACTGGGGCTCGGCGACAAAAGGAGAGGGTGCGCGTGCCTGGGCTCCCCTGACAAGGGCGCGCTGGCTGTGCAACCCTGGACCAGTGCCTTTGCCTCTCTGAGCCGCAGCTGCCCTGGCTGAGGGCGGGAAGGAAGGCCCGGCCCCCCAGGGTGATAGGCCTGGAGCTGGGAAGATGTTGCAGCTGCCAGCAGCGGGGAGCGGTGGCGGGAGGGCGGCTGGGAGGGGAGGGGCGGCAGAGACCCCCACCTGGGTAGGGGTGAACCCCGTTGGGGTACAGAGCATCAGGAGCAGGCTGCCCGGTGGGCTGGGTGGGCACCGGGCTGTAGCCGTTGACGCCCAGGGCGGCCGGGATCGCCGAGACAGGCGTGGCAGCGATGGCAGGAGGGGTGCTGGTTCCTGGGAGGAGAGAGGGACAGAGGCAGAGCAGAGGAGCCCACACAGAGGCGGACAGCCCGTCAGCAAGCCCGGGCTTTACCCCAGCCCCCCTGCCCCGCCCCATTTCCACCAGCCCGGCCCTGCCCAGCCCTGCCCGCCCGGCCCGGCCCTTACCTGAGGACGGGGTGATGGGAGTGGCAATGAGGCCATTGGCATTGATGGCGGCCATGTGCTGCATCTGCACGGCAGCCATGGTGGCCATGGGGCTGAGGTAGGCACTGTGAGCCGCCACCAGGGCCGCCTGCTGCTGCATCAGCTGGGGGTGGGGGGAACAGGTGCGTCGGCCTGTGCCCTGCCCGGATCCCTGCCCCACCCCGGGCCAGGGCATTGGGAGGGCGGGGGCAGACCCAGGAGGAGGGGGACGGGCCAGGGGCAGACCCAGGAGGAGGGGCACCGGCCAGGGGGCAGACCCAGGAGGAGGGGGCCGGGCCAGGGGCAGACCCAGGAGGAGAGGGAGGAGAGGGGACAGGCCAGGGGCAGACCCAGGAGGAGAGGGAGGAGGGGGGACGGGTCAGGGGCAGACCCAGGAGGAGGGGGAGGAGGGGGGACGGGTCAGGGGCAGACCCAGGAGGAGAGGGCCGGGCTGTGCTCACGGCCTGGGTGTAGGCGCTGTAGGCTCCAAACTGGAGGGCAATGGGGCTGAACATGCCCAGCTGGGTGGCCACCTGCTGCATTCGGCGGAGACCTCGCTCCTTCTCCGTGTCAGCGAACTTCACCACCAGGCTGGACGAGGCGCCCTGGCACGGCCCCACATGCCGTCAGGGGGGCAGAGGTCTCTCCCCCAGAGGCCCCGGGCCTGACTCAGGCCCACACCTGGCATGGCCTCTGGGAAAGCAGCCATCACAGCGCCTCTGTCCAATGGGCAGCTTTATCCTCCCCTCCCCCCCGCCCCCCTCCCCCCCGTGCCGGGAAGTGCAAGAGGCACGTGCTGGAGAGGAAGGCGGGGAATGCAGGGCATGGCTAGCTTCTCCGAGGATTTGGAGCCGGAAATCCCCCTGGGGAGGGGGCAGGGGGGGTCAGGTCAATCTCAGGCTGGTCAGGCCTTGCTGCTACCTCACCTCCCGCTTTACCTCAATTCTCAGCCCCCACACCCCAGTCCTCAGGCTTAGGGGGTGCAGCCTCAAATTTGCACCAAAGAGAAACCCAACCGGAACATGGCCAGGGCTGCTGTGAGCCTGAGCTGGGATGCTCTCCGCCTCCCAGCGCTGCAGCCAGCCCCTGGCTAGGTGCCCGCGCCCTCCGCCGGAGGCTCAGGCGGGGAGGCCGCCTGTGGCATGGGTGTCGGCTCCGTACCCCATGGGTGCAGCCCCTGACCCACTGCTCATGCGCCGGGCATGTGGGGCCCCTAAGGAAGTGTCCTGAGGCCCAGCCAGGGAGGGGGGGAGGGGAAGGTGGAGAAGAGGTGGGAGGTGAGGAGAGGCTGAGGGATGGTGGAGGGAGGAGAGGAGGGGAGGGCATTGGACTGCGGATGAGGGAGGGAACGAGAGACCAAAGGTAGGGAGATGCTCTGTGAAAGGTGAAGGCGTCCCTAACAAGTCCCGTTCTCCTGCCAGAACACTCTTTCCCAGCGAATTCGAAGGCCCTGGCGGGAATGGACTGGCCCCTCTGAGCCAGGGCTGGCCGGGGGCCTGAGGGTGGGGGTGCGGGGTGGGGGGACGGTGTGTGGGGCTCACCGGCAGGGTCCGGCTGCTGTGAAGGGTGTTGATGGCGGCCTGGGCCTCGGCGTGGGTCTGGAACTTCACGAAGGCGCAGCCTAGAGTAGGCCAGGGCGGGGCGGAAAGGGTGAGCGCCCACTTCTGAGGCCCCCACCGTGCCCCTGGCCCACAGGGACAGAGGCAGGGACAGGGACAGGGACAGGGATAGAATCAGAGGCAGGGAC